>OX424575.1:85055490-85322990 GCA_949152435.1 Gastracanthus pulcherrimus
ATTGTTTTTAAATTGTGACGTGATGGATGTACGTGTATGCAAGAATGAGTAGACTTTCAGAAATTGTTATGGAACTGTGATATAAACAAACTGTGATATTAGATAATGACAAATTTGTGCAACAATTTTTTATATTTATACACTGACGAACTGTGATAGTGATCAAAGACTTAATGTAATGACAAAATAACAATTATGTAATGTATTTTTGCCAAAATTGACAAATAAATCGTATATCTATCTATATCTATCTCTCTCTCTCTCTCTCTCTCTCTCTCTCTCTCTCTCTCTCTGTGTCTGTCTCTCTCTCTCTCTCTCTCTCTGAAATTGAAATAAGGAATGCTTTCTTTCAAGCCATCGTCACAAAACTTCCTAGCGTCAGAGACACCCAATTTATCAATAAAAATGCAAATAATAAAATTTTAACAGTAGATCAACTTCAAGATTATATTGTACCACAGGAATCAGCTCGAGAGGAATCCAGAGAACAAGCTTGACGAAAAGACAACACAGCTGGAGCTAAGGCATACTTCATACCTCATCCTGGAGGCCTTGTTACAAATGTGGCAACAAGGGACACCACACTGAAAATTGTACAAGGCCAGGCAAAATGTGCTTTAGGTGCAAGAGATATGAATGTCATATCCATTATGACAATAATTTTAGCTAATCCAGCCAAGATTATTGCGCCGCACATGCAGACTATAAAATTAGTTTTATTCGAGAATTTACATAAATCGTACGCGGGAATGTAGGGTAATATTATGAACACTTGTGATTTATTCAATTTCGATACAGGTATTGAGCGCCAGCTGCGCGAATTCGCAGCTCGATTTTACAAGTTGTTGTACCGACAAATAGAATTACTTACACAATTAACTAACTACGGTGAGCATGCGGTACGGTGGGAAACGGTAAATGTTCGGGGGGGGGGGGGGCAGAAGAAGTTAATTCTCAGGGACGCGAATTCAATTAATATCCGGCGACGAAATACGCGTAGAAAAGCGTCGACGCGATGCTCGATGCGCACGCGGCGCTTGCTTTACAAAAAATATTATATATGTAAATATATATATATGGGTATGCACTAAGCACAATAATAATCTGTGCAACTTACTCTCTTATTCGAATCTGGTTCGGCCTCCTTCGACGATACAAGTTGATCGGCACACACGGTAAACGGTTTATATATATATATATATATATATATATATATATATATATATATATATATATATATATATATATATATATATATATATATATATATATATATATATATATATATATATATATATAAAAATCAAACGTGATCTCTAACACGGAAAATATGACAACCCAAAATGCAAGCAAACCACGAAACAGTAAAAAACGCTACCAGCCGCTTTCTTTGAAAGATTCCTTGACAATTTACCAATTATCACTGCTTCACTGATTATATTTTTTCGTTAACCCACTCAAACGTGATTTCTGTCTGTCGTATACTGTCCATCTGACGAATAGAACAGCTATGATTACATCAAACACAACTACTGAAAATTTCCTCGAACTTCTTGGTCATCGGTTAAAATCATTAAAACCTCAAGATTATATTAACGAACAACAATCAGAATATTTCAAGCAATTAAAGGTAAGCTTAAAGCTTAGAGAAATATTTGTGCCACCAGATTATTCAGAAAATGTTGTCCTTATGACTCACCGCTGATGAATCATAAGTATTGACAGACGGAAATCACGTTTGAGTATAGTGGGTTAACGAAAAAATATAATCAGTGAAGCAGTGATAATTGGTAAATTGTCCAGGAATCTTTCAAAGGAAGCGGCTGGTAGCGTTTTTTACTGTTTCGTGGTTTTTCTTGCATTTTGGGTTGTCATATTTTCCGTGTTAGAGATCACGTTTTAGTGGCGGGCTAACGGATTAATATATTCAATATAGCATTGATGATCGTAAAATTTTACCAGAGATTATTTTGAAGGCTATAAATACGCACTCGTACATATAGACGTATAGTTCTCACACGCATATAAACACAGTACTTGCATTGACTTTGAGCTAGCTTTCCATGATCATGACTTCAAAAAGGAAGAAGTCTTTTCGAACAGATCGCTGTTGCAATCCGTTCAAATTGGTAGCTCACATAGGCAAATCATTACGACCACTACCAGCTAGGCTTTGCAGACATTTCGGGCTTGCTTCTGCAGAGAATATGATTTGCAGTGGATGTAGGAAAATATCATATACTAGTAATGATACTCATAATGAAGACGTGAACCACAATTCCAACAATGATGATACTCATGATGAAAACGTGAATGACAATTTGAACAATACTTCTGTATCTAACAGTGCAAATGAAGATAGCCTAGAGAAGAATGTGCAATTAGATCATGACAATTCGACTTCTTCAAATGCTGAGGAAAACCTCCATGAAATCATCGAAGGTTTAAGAGAAAAGTTTTGATCGTTGTCAGAGCACGATCCCGACAGGATAGCTATTCTAATCATACTGCCATCAAAATGATCAATAGAGAAGATTTCTTCTCTATTCAATACTACGACTTACTCCATTAGAAAAGCTAAAGAATTAAAAGCCACAAATGGCTCTTTTTCTAGACCACCCCCAAAAATAGGTAAATCGCTGCCACAAACTACGGTTAATAGAGTGAAACAATTCTATGAATGTGATTCTAACAGCAGAATTCTCCCAGGATATAGAAATAAAAAATCTGTTGAGATTGATGGAGAAAAAGTCCTCAAACAGAAGAGACTGACATTGTTTAGCTTAAAAGAATTATATTTCAAATTCTGTGGAGAGCATCCAGATACTACTATAGGTCTTTCAAAGTTTTGCCAATTACGACCTCAAAATTGTGTTTTACCCGGAAGTAATGGTACTCATATTGTTTGCGTATGTGTGATTCATGAGAATATCAACCTTTTGCTCGATGCCATCAATTTATCTGACCTGATGGCTAAATCGTAATTCCCATTAAAAAACTATACCGCTTGTCTTAATCTCATGGTATGTCGTAACTCAAATAGAGAATGTTTTCTTAACGAATGCAAAAACTGCCCTAATTACGATAAGTTCTGATCCCAGCTTGAACCAGGTTTGGAAAAAGCAGACGTAAAGGATATAACTTTTAGCTCTTGGCATTCGACAGATAGAACAACTATGATTACATCAAACACAACTACTGAAAATTTTCTCGAACTTCTTGGTCATCGGTTAAAATCATTAAAACCTCATGATTATATTAACGAACAACAATCAGAATATTTTAAGCAATTGAAGGGAAGCTTAAAGCCAGGAGAAATTCTTGTGCTACCAGATTATTCAGAGAATTTAGCTTTCGTTGTTCAAAAAGCAGCTCAAGCTTTTCACTATAATAATAATCAAACCACAGTATATACTGTAGTTTATTATTATCGAGATGAAGGTGAATTAAAACATGGAAATATAATCGTGATTTCTGAATCAAATACTCATGACTCTGCAGCGGTGTATGTGTGTAATTCGATGATAATTGATTACCTAAAGAAACAACACAAAGTTACAAAGATTACCTACTTTTCTGATGGAGCAAAACAACATTTTAAAAATCATTTAATATCCAAAATTTATGTAATCATGAAAATGATTTTGGTATCAAAGCAGAATGGCATTTTTGCGCGACGGCTCACGGAAAAGGCCCACATGATGGCCTTGGTGCAACTCTTAAAATAGGAGCTAGGAACGCAAGCCTCCAAGCATCGGCAATCAACAGCATTTTAACAGCTAAGCAGCTTTATGAGTGGGCATGCCATTCAATAAAAAATATAAAGTTCTTTTATTATTCAAAAGTAACACATAGCAACACTCAAAGAAGATTAAAAAGATGATTTGACGAGGCTCCTTCTGTCCCACAAATTTCAAGTAATCACTGTTTTATTCCACTACGAAACAAGAGTATTATTATTAAAAAATTTTCAAGTGATAAAAAGGAAGTTGTTGTAGAAATTTAAAGTATAACCGTCCATTTCTGGCCATGAACCTGCCCATTTGAGCGTTTGTCAGGTATTTCTTGAGGTTAAAAACAAATTTTTAGCTGATGGAACTAAACGGACTTCGGATTTGAAATCAGTGACCCCAAAAACGTATAAATATATGGTCACGATTCTTCATCTGGCCGTCATCATGCCCGCTGAGCATTTTTGAAGTACTTTTTGAGGTTAGCGACAAATTTTGGGCTTGTCGGGCTAAACGGACCTTAGACTTAAAATCTCTAAAACGTATAAATTTATGGTCACGATCGTTAATCTGGCCGTAATCATGCCTATTTGAGCGTTTTTGAAAAATATTTTGAGGCTAGGGGCAAATTTTGGACTGAACGAGCTGAACGGACCTTGGATTTGAAATACGCGACCCTTGAAACGAACAAATGCATCGTCACGAACCTTTATCTAGCCATAATCATGCCTGTTTGAGCGTTTTTGAGGTATTTTTTGAGGTTAGAGCAAATCCTGCAGTGATAAGGTTAAACGGTCAGCGGATTCGGATTCAGCGTATCCGAAAACATATAAAATGACCTTTACTCTAGGTGTCTGGCGAGTGCTTTGGAGACTGTTGCTGCTGCTGTTATGGGGGAGCGAGCTACGAGTTGAGATACGTTGCAGTACTTAAGAGACTACCCTGCCTCTGCAAACCCTCCAAACCAGGTAAGAGAGTTCCAATTTGATGTGCATGTCTAGGCCCAAGGTGGATCTATTCATGCCTTTCAAAGCATAAAATCAGGTGGGTATCATTCTAATACCATTTTACTTATATTCTCGATTTCTAATCTCTTGTGTGTTTCCTTAGGTTGGTTCGAAGGGACAGGAGTAAGGAGAGCAGACGCCAGGACATGCTCAGCGCACCCCAGCCGAGACCAGCCAGCTTCCACCTATGCGAGGCTTTCTGGGATGGCAGCTGTGCGTCCTCTTCAGCTGCTTCAGGGCATTGGAGAGCTCGCTTGCTCTGTGTCGTCCAGGGGAATAGTGTATGTGTGTGTGTGTGTGTACATGTATAGTGAGTGAGATGGGTACGTAATGTGCTGTCGTTCATATTGTGTAACGCACACAAAATGTGGTGTTTCAAACTCCCCCCTACTAAACCGAAGCGCGGCTATGCGGTTCGTGGTTTACTTGTGACGTGCTCACTCGATCTGCAACTAACTAACTTATATGCTAACCTAATCTATGCTAATCGCTTGCGTTTAACGCTTTCTAGCTAGCTAAATACTTATCCTACGCATATGTACAGTTTTACTTAAATACTTCATTTAATTGTCATTTCTTCTTGTTCTCTTGATGAACTATGAATATTTATTTGGCGCTACTAGGCATCTATAAGTACCAATGCCTACTTACATTCTAGCTGTACAATTGATCAGTCGTGATTAGTACGGTTGTACCTATAAAAAGAAACTAAAAACATTTTTATATACAGCGTTATTCTTATAGACTAAATTCTTAAATTTAAATTTTTCCTAATTTAGTAAGGGACACTTCATAATATTGTGATTGATGTATGATTATTAAGGAAACAGAATCCTATATAAAGTGTTGATACAGTAATTTGTGCATGTAGCTGGCACTTGGTTACATGCTGATTTTAGTACAAGTGATTTTACCAGTGAGTGGATGCTAGGTGGGTTCGCGTAGCGAACCCACGCCCAAATATACGATTTAAATACTTTAGCGAGGTAGTTGAAATCAGTCTTTGCCATCATATATGTCAGTCTTTTTCTTTCTTAAATAACTTACTTAGTTTATACTACTCTATTTTATGTATGCACAATTTCTCGCGTTTACAAATCGCGTTTACAAATACTGGTCTACGGAAATCGTATTGGGTTGTCGCGATGGGTCTGTAACCCTGTGGTTTCTAATATCTACAAGTGAATAAACTAGCAAATGGAGTACTAATATTTACAATAAGGGAAATTACGGGATACTGTTATGAGTTTTAGGTAACCAAGGTGGAAGCTTGCGCATTCGGTAGGAATGGACTGGAATTTCCATTAGGAGGGTATTCGGTATTGACGATAGGAGGGACGGAATGGATTTCGATTGGAAATTTACGGTATTGTCGGGAGACGGAGGGGGGTACGGAATTGGCGGTAGGGGACTCGTGCGTCCACAATAGGAGATTCGGTATCGGTAGGTTGGGAGTAGGGAAGAGGTGTTTATTTTTTTTTTATTGGGGTTGCGAAAAGTAGACCGTAGCACCGGGCATTACTACGAGCACTGGCTGATTAACAGAGCCGTAAATACCCGATGCTACGGTCGCTGGAGTTGGTACGGGCGCCGGTGCAGGGGGTAAGGTCGAGATTGGGGCTGTCATTGAATCCGATACGGCCTGACGGGGAGGAGTAGCTAGCGGCGTGCGTGGTTGGTTCGACGACCTCCGATAGTCCGACGGTGGTGGTCCTGTGCACTGTGGGCAAGTGTGCACCTCGACATTTGCTTGGCCACATCGGAAGCAGAACTTATAGTCCCTCCGCCTTTTACAATTCGTATATCTATGACCTTCCTTCTTACAATTCCAGCAGGACCCTTGCGAAGAGACGGAGGCAGTATCATCCGATCGGTACGGAGCTGGAGGCTGCATCTTTAAGTCCATCAAGCTGGGAATGGTCTTCCCCCCGACGAACGAGGTCGGTGCGAGTGGTATCGGGCTGGGTCGCTCTTCCCTCACGAAATTAATCGGGCCCATCGCATATATAGGGTGTACCGACTCTACCCCGACTCGTTCTCTGAGGCTCCACCCTCTCTCAATTAGCACTTCCCTTTCCAACTTCGTCTGGGTAGTAGCCGTCTTAGTGAAGGTAATTGAGTCCCCCATTGTAATGCGTACTTGTCCTCCGTTCGGGTCGCTTACAACATTAATGATGGGGTGTGTTTTAGACCTTTTTGGTTTTGCCGGTCTACGACAGGAGGGGTGGTTGGATGCGGATCGGACGGTAGGGGGGTGGTTCTTTGATGGATGGGGAGAGTCGGTGGGTGTTCGACTTAGACTGGTTCTTGAGTGGCCCTTTCCTCCCGATTGTATCGATCGGTTTCCTGGGACGATACATCCCCGAGAAGGGGTCGTATGGGAGTTGCGGCTTGTTCTCCGTCCGTACCAGGGAACTAGTCGAAACCGTGGGCGGGGATGCCCCCCCCCCCCCTCGAAACGAAACCGCGACCCAGCGGTCGCGGTGAGATCTGCGAGTTGGAGTTTGCGAGGCCGGCCGCGGCCCCGCCGCTGAGGAAGCTCCGCGGGTGGTTGGCTCCTCTTCCGATCCCCAGACGGCCGAGCACCACTGCTGGTTTGGCCTGTATCGCTGGTTGTCGCATGGTTCGACGGTCGGCGGCGGAGATTGTATGAGATTGTATGTTTGCGGACGCCTACTCTCTCCTCCGGTATAACTCCTCTCTACTCCGGAATGGTGAGATCGAATATAAGTTTATCTAGTATTTGTTGTTGTTTTCCCGATAATTCGGAGGTCCCTGCGATTGCTGCCGTTGCCATGATTGCTCCCGGATCCTGATTTTTCGGATTAAATTTTCTCACTATTCCTTTGTCCGTGTGCCAAGTTCGATGTTCGTGGTCTATCGTCATCTTCAGCAGTGACAATAGGTCCATGCCCAGTATGATGTCGTAGGTCATTGTTTTTGATACTCTGATGTCCGCGGGTGGTTCTTTACCTTCGATGTGGAACGTAAATTTTGTAATACCTTTGATTTTTTCTAATTCGACGTTTGGCATCATCATGTATCCGGTCTGGGGTATTATTTCAGTCCCTATCTGTCTCACCGCTTTTATCCCTATGAAGGAGGCAACTGCTCCATTATCTACGAGTGCAGGGAAGACTTTTCCTGCTATATCGATATTGAGGTACAGCCGATTATTATAGCTTCCGACTGGACCAATAAGATTGGTATGTTCTCTCCAGAACCTGAGTTGACTAGGCCTGAAGCTTTCGATGTTGTTTTTGGCGTGGGTATTTGGGCCTGCCCGAGTTTAGAGGTTAACCTGGCCCTTACTGTTTCCCTCTTTGGTCGTTTCCCGCATTTGGTCCACATCTTGGGCACGTACGTATCGTTACGTCACGAATACCACTTTTATAGCAGATGTTCCCTGTCTTTTTGGGACAGTCTGCTGCCCAATGGCCTGTGTCTTTGCAAACCCAACATGAGTATACTTTTCCAGTTGTCGGATTTTCCTTACTTAATTTTAGGGGTTGGGTGGGCTTGTTAGTGACGGTAGGTTTCGTGTTTTGAGGTTTTAGGGGAGGCGTTAGGGGTGTTTTGTTATTATGGCCATTATTCCAGTATTTTTGTTTCGATATGCCTGATGTGTGTTCGACATCTTGTTTCCGAGCAAATTCGACCAATTGGCCTGTTTTCGTTTTTACGATGTTGTCGACAGCTGCAACTTCGTTAGTGTCTTCTTCGTCTGTTGAATCGCTGTATTGTTGTACCGTTTCGATAGCGGCAATGCGATTTTTTCTTGGGGGTGGTCGATAAGTTAATTGAAGGCACAACGAATGTTCAAGTGTCGGTGGGAGTCTATATTTCTACTTCCGATCCCTTCGCATCTCTTCTTGTTGTCCCAAGGCCTGCAGTTCTTCAAACGTATTGAATTGATATCTATTTATCATGGTGAAATAATCCTCATGTAAGTTGCGATAAGTTCTATCCAATTGAGCTATGAGGGTCATTGGAGGGATGCATTGATTCATCAATGCTCGGATATTTGCGATGAACGTAGCAATTGATTCTTCGGGTCCTTGCGATCTTGACCTAATATCATCTTCTAATTGTAATTGGACATCCGGTCTGCCATATTGCTGTCTTATGGCATTTTTTAATTCCTTCAATGTTCGCCAGTTTTGTAGCAAATAATGGGAATCATTTTCAAGATGTCCCGATCGGACATGTTACAGCTTCTCCGGTAATCCTCTATTCGGGAAAGGAATTCCCCTAGATCTGCTTTTGGTTCTCCACTAAAGCTTACATTATACTTTTGTATAAGACTGGCTACTCTAGTTTCGCGCTGGAACGAGGAAACATTATTCGAGTTCTGAGGATGTACTCGCTCAGGATTGTCAAGAAGCATTTGACCGTATGGCTAGATGTTCGATGTATTGTAAGAGTATCCTCCTTGGGGAATACCATGCCCAAGGGGAAACTGTGCGAAGGGGTAATACCAATATGGATTACTAGGTATTGTGACTTGAGTGTTAGGGTTCATTAATGGATATCCTACGAGGTTAGGTGGTAAATGTGGGTTATTTGTAGAAGTTAGTGCATTCGCTGTGTACGACGAATTATCGGGGTATATTGTACTGCTTGGCAATGTTTGGGACCTGTCCGAGCCGTTATTGTGGACATCTTGGCAAGGTAGTGAGGGGTTCCATGTCTAAGGGATGAGTGCAGTACTTGGTTGCGATAAATTTAAATTTTGCGAGTTCGAATCCGATGGAATTTGCGAATAATTAGATGGTATGGTTTGATGGATGGATATATGGTTCACTGCCTGTTGGTGATGGTTAAATTGGTCGGTAGGGTGTGGTGCTGATTGTAATGGTTGCGTAGATTGCGGGGTATGGTACATTGATGTTTGTGGTTCCGAGTTTTGTGCTGACTGATTCGTGGGTGTATACGAATGCTGGTAAATTTGGGCGGCAGTCTGAGTCTGTTGGTGTAGCGGATGAGATGTTTGATTGGTATGGGGTGGGTACTTAAAAGGTTTGTTTGAAGACTATGATTCTGATAATGAATGTCTTCTGCTTGTCGTCTGTGTACCATGCAAACTAGGTGTATACCGCGGTAAAGTGAAAAACAGACAAACTTTGCTCAATTCAGTTTTAAGAGAAATACACGATCAAACACAGATGATAAGTGTCAGTAACACTTATGCGAACTTGCAAGATCACCAGGATACAAAAACTTTGTGAAGGAATCAAAAGTGGGTTTTAATAAAAAAGTGTTTCCATGAGTAACTCAAAATCAACTCAAGATTCAATCAGTACCCTAAATAAAGTTTCCGAGATACGTCGTTCGGAGTGTTTTTCTTTGTTTGGTAAAGAGAAAAGTCACGTGTGCACTCAGTTAAGTCGTATAGACAATTTGAATGAATGTATCGAAAAATCTTGTCGACCAAAAGAAAAGGAACAGCTAGTATTTCACTTTTAAGCAGTATCCTTGCTGCTTAAAAGTGTAATCGATGAAAAACAAAAACTAAATACAAGCGATACTTCAGTCATTATCGCAGTCATCTGGAAAGTTGCTTAGAGTAACCATCAATAACAATGCTGCGAAAAGATTAGCAGAACCATTGTTTAGTGCTGATGACTTTTGTAAAATTCAAAGCAGGTTTAACTTAAGTTATAAAACAACTTCTGGAATCGCCGCAGCTATTCGAGTGGCTTCTTATAATTTAAAAATAATAGAACCAAATTTGAAGAAAAAATTATATTTTAATAATCATAGTATAGATGAATATTTTGAAGTTAAAAATTTAATTTCGTGAATGTTAAAGCTAATGTTACATCGGATGCAGCCGAAACTGTTGTTTATTGCCCTAATCTCAATAATTTTATTGGACATGTAAAGGAAAAAGATAACTATCTGAAATGCATCTTAAGTTTGGAATAGATGGAAGAGGAGGTTTTTTGAAAGTTTGCCTCTCTGTACAATCGATGGCAGAAGGATTGGCGAATAGTAATGAAATAATAAAAACTAAACGTCAAAAATATAATGATGGAGTTGCTGCGGAAAAATTTAAGACCTCCGGCGTAAAACATCTATGTATTTTGACAGTAGCGCCTTGTTCACAGGAAAATTATGAAAATGTATTGCAACTGTGGTTTGATTTAAAAATTAATGATTATCAAGGGACTATTGTAACAGATCTCAAGCTTGCCAATATTATTGTAGGAATCATGTCACATGCTAGTTTTTTTTTATCCGTGTACTTGGTGTTTTGTAGAGAAGAATCATCTAGATGAACGTGGATGTTACGGGACCATTGGTAATACACGTAATAAGTACATGGCTTTGCAAAAATCGGGAGCTGATAGATCTCAGACTAAAAACTATAAAAACTGCATTTATGCATCATTGTTTACTACTAAACTATAACTAGTAAACATAGATTATTTTTAGATGTAATTCCTTCTCCTGAGTTGCATCTGATGCTCGGTGTAGTAAACACATTATTTACACATACGTTACGCGAATGCGAAGAGAAAGTCCGGCTGTCAAAGGAAATTCATTTAAAAAACTATTAGATAAAGTGGACATATTGCGGGCGATATTTGGTACATAGGTGGTTTAAAGTACGTTTCAGCATATTAAAAATTCAAAAATGTTGTTCAAGCCTGCTACTAGTCTTGATCCCGATTTTGCAAAATACGTTGTAGCATTGAAAGCGAGCTATTTAGATTTACAAATTCCAGTTACTCCGAAAGTCCATGTTGTTTTTTTTTCACGTTGAAGATTTTTGTACAAAATATCAAAAAGGCTTGGGATCTTATAGAGAGCAAGCGATGGAATCTGTTCATTTTGATTTCAATGCTACTTGGATAAAATACAAAGTTTCGAAGAACAACCCTGAGTTTGAAAATCAATTATTAAAAGCTGTTTGTGCTTACAATTCTGATCATGTATAGATACGAGTACAATGTTTTGTATATAAATATTTATCAACTGACTAAATTAAAAGTATTATCAATTTATTTTACAAGTGTATTATATATATATATATATATATATCTTCCTATATTATATAGTTGTTTGTAAATCTTATAAGATTTACGCCCTCCGCGCCTCTCCTCGCCCATCCTCGCCCCTCATTTTGCCCTCCTCATTCTCCTCCTCAAAACAAAGTAATATCGTTTTAAACAATACGTTATTTTGATCGTATTTTTTGCCCTCCTCGCCCCTCCTCTTTGTCTCCTCTTCATAGCCCTCCTCCCAGTCCTCCTCATGCCTTCCTCATTTACTTATTTCTATTAATTATCATTTTTTATTTTTGTTTTTTTTTCTATATACATATTATACATATAAAAATTCTTTATAATAATAATTGTGAATGTTTATAAATTTATAAAGTGTTTTATTCATTATACATATTGGTGCAGTTTATTCCATTTTACTGATTTTCTGATTCTTTGTTTTCATCAATAATTTCTTGGTTTTTCTAAAATATAATAACTTTATAAATAATATTCAGTATTAAAAACAAGTTTGTTTTAATTGACTGAAGGTTAAGGGCAACTTAATGTAAATATTATTTGAAAATAGTAAAATATAATAAAATATAAAATTATAGGAAAGTAATAAACAAATTAAAAATTTAGATTAAAAATTATATAATATACAATTATACAATGACCCAAACTTTCCAGCTTATTGAGTAAATACATACATAAAATACATGCAAATTAATTTAGATTTATATGAGTGAAATGTTTAAGTTTTTCATAATATAATATAACAAGATATATTGTTAATTTAAAACAAAAATTAACGTAATGTAAATTCTTATTACATTCAAAACAATTTTTTTTTAATTATATTCATTAATATTAAATTTACATATATAGATTATTACATATGAATTAAAAAGAGTTTTACAATATTACATTCAAATACAAAACAAAATTAAAATAAATATATATGTTAGAAAATACAATACTTAAAACTAAATATAAATAAATGTAAGTATGAGTTACATATATTTATTTATAAATGAATTAAATAAAACATAAATTTGAATGTATAAAAAAGCTTAATTAACAAAACAAAAAAACGCGCCAATCTATTTACCTCCCGGGTGGTGTGGAAAAAAGTAAACCTTCATAAAAACAAAAAACTTCATGATGCTTTGAGAGATACTTTTTATTGATTCTTTGGGGGTTGGCGAGCGGAGCAATCAGGGGGATACCCCCCTAGTACATATATATATATATATATATATATATATATATATATATATATATATATATATATATATATATATATAGAGAGAGAGAGAGAGAGAGAGAGAGAGAGAAAGAGAGAGAGAGAAATGGAAATAAAATATTTATTGTTTGGTTCTCGCAAAACGCTAATTCCTTTAAAAAAAATTCAATTTTTTTTTCTCACAAGGGGCTGGACGAAATATTTTCATTTTTGGCTTAAATTGTTAGTAAATGGTCAAGGTATGATATCTTTAAAAAATTCGAGATGGTTATTTTTTTTTAATTCAAGTTTATCGAGGACCGCCGTGTATATATATATACAATTGTTCTCTTTAGACTGTAAAATAGAAAGGATTGAATATCTTACCTTCTTCATTTACCCTCCGCACTTTTTTCATTCCTTTTCATACTTTTTCTTACTTTTTTCATACTTTTTTCACACTTTTTCATACTTTTTCTTACTTTTTTCATACTTTTTTCACACTTTTTCATACTTTTTCATACTTTTTTCATACTTTTTCATACTTTTTCATACTTTTTCATACTTTTTTCATACTTTTTCATACTTTTTTATACTTTCTCATGCTTTGTCATTGCTTTTCATACTTTTTCATACTTTTTTTTCATACTTTTTTATACTTTTTTCATACTTTTTCATACTTTTTTTTCATACTTTTTTATACTTTTTTCATACTTTTTCATACTTTTTCAAACTGTTTCATACTTTCTCATGCTTTTTCAAACTTTTTCATGCTTTTTCATACTTTCTCATACTTTCTCATACTTTTACATTATTAACTCTTGGAGAAAAAATGCGTTGGAAAATATGCAACTATAGTTAAATTTTTAAAACACATTTCAAAAGTCATCATTTCAAAATGGATCTGGCGCTAATGCTCCACAAAACAGGAGAAGCGACGCGTGACTCTGCGATGGGAGCTCTGTCGTCTGTTTTCGGGTGAGCAGCGGCCCCACAGCAAGGCAGTCGCAGCGCGAAGGGTATTGTATAGCGAAGTTGGCGCGCTTTCTCTATTGCTATTTAATATTAATTTTAATAACGTAGAACTTGTCAATTTTAGTAAATTAAACCTTCTATTTAAATAAAAAGTTGTGTGGTTAATATTTTTTAACATTTTATTTTTTAATCGAAACTACCATAAGTTATTAGCAAACCTATAATCTTTTTTTCTCTTCACAAAATAATTTTTATATTAATTTTTAATTAGTATCTAGAAACAGTAAGAACGTAAAGCAGTTCAAAATCAATGTATTTTGTTACACAAATTTAATTGATAAAATAAAAAGTTAGACCTATATACCACGTCAGCAGAAACGTGATTTTATTTCACCTTTTTATAGTCAAAGATATAGATACATACATACCAACATATTTTTAAAATCCTGTTTTCCGATTCGGCAACATCGAAAACACAATATAAGATAATAACCTAACATATTATAAGCAGAATATAATAATAACTTGTGATGAAAATAATACTTTTTATAGTTACAGTATAACATGTAAAATAAAAGAATAAATTATAACCTATTATTTACCATTTTGAGCACTATGTTTTTACAATAATTACTTATATTATTTCATTTTGACTTATCAAATATAAATCACGATCTTTCAAACATAAATAAATATAACAAAATTCATTTTAAAATTTTATCAAAATATAGTGGAAAATTCATTTTAAAATTTTATCAAAATATAGTGGAACATTCATTTTAAAATTTGTTTGATGGTCGTTTAAGTCCCTTGTTCAGCCATAATACAAGCGTGTATGGTTCTTGCTCTGCCACAAGGTTTTGAGAGTAAAACTGATAGGATTGAAGTTTTTGAAATACGTGCATGGATGATCTAGCGCACAACTAATTCTTATAAAGGTAAACTTGCAGAAAAATAACGTTCATTGCATATAATAAGTGTTATTATTGTCAAAATGTACGAAAATAATTTACAAATATTTACAGTAGTACTTAAAAATTGTTGATCATTTGTTGCAGCAAGAAGAACTTAAATGGCATCTTGAATTACACAGTACTTTCACTTTATAGCAAGCACACCGTTTTGTTTGGCACTGATTTTTAGCTACTTTGCAATTATATTTTTTAATACCCTGACCATTAGATAATGATTGTTCTGCTGCAGCTTTTCGTAAATATAGTACTTTATCTTTACACGGAGAAAAGAGATGTATTAAAAATTACTATTTACTGTATGAAAATTACTATCTTATGAAGGAATGGTGGGATTAACTTGCATTATAATGCCTTTTACTTTATTTTGCAGCAGTTATTGTTAAACGTATATGAAATTCTGCAATTAAAGCATATGAAATTTTACTATCTACTTTAGTAAAAACTGTCATTTATATAATTTATAAAAAAGTATAGTACATTGTGCTGAATATTACAGCAAGAAATATTTGAAATTATAGTAATATTTGTTATATTTTCCGAATACTATATTTTTTAATTAAATTTTACGTACTTACGTATTAAATTCTCATAAATATTTTAGTAAACCGCCTTGGCTTAAAAAATATAACCTTTAAAACTTATACGTAATCTTTTGCAACTGACCACAATACTTAAGTTAATTAGAACTGCAACAATGAATAAGTATATCATTATTTAATTAATGTTGACAAGATAAGCATAAACGAAATCAAAGCCTAGTGTAACTTATAAGGATGCTTCGAAGTATAGTAAACAAGGATCATGATGGCACAGTAGGTAGAGTGTCCGCTCCTGGAGCTGAGGGTCGCCGGTTCAAATCTTCACGAGGTCGGTCTTTCGGTAAAAATAATTTTATTTAAAATTAAAGTGTACATATATAAAAAATGTAATATCTAGAATAAATATCAATCAGGGAAACATTAAATTGAAAAAAAAAATTATAAATGTGAATTTAAAAACTACTATTTAATATTTTAGAAAATTGCTATATTAAATAGTAAAAATTGATAAAAGACAAGTATGTCCAAACATTATAACAAAAAATAGTAAGAATTCATTCGTATATTAATAAGAATTATAACATCGTTTCTCTCCGTGTAGGAACGTCATTAATCGATAAAGTATTAGTGCCTTAGATTTGGCAATATCTGCTCGCGAACACCAACCTTTTATTAACCCGTTTTTCGTCCCTATCTGACATACATCATTTTTAAAATCAGTTACTACTCCGCAAATATTGTTAAAATCTAAGGCGCCGCGATCTACTGTTGGAACGGACAAAGTTATTGCATCACCAACATGCGACGGTGGGAACTTGTCCTTCGAAATAGTTATCATTTTAGCAGCTGAGATCTTTTGACGCTTAAAACATTCCTCTTGCGTGTCTATCAATGCTTTTCTCTTAAGCATAATGAGTATATTATATCACACTCATTGTCCATAGATTTTTTGCTACAATCTTTGTGAATATGAATCTGGTACTTTATATATCTTGATGTGCCAACTTCAATTGCAAGATCACAGATTCCAGAGTTTATACTTGTAATAAATCAGATTCATTATTTGAGGCGATTGATGATGGCTGACAATGTTCAGGGATTGAAAGTTCCTCAGTATCTTAAGTACTGTAAATAAGAAGGTCGTTTATTATTCATTCTATATAATATGAAACTGAAATATAAATTATTAAACGCTTCGTAACAAAATATCATATTCGTACACTTGTGTTTAAAGCCTCCTCAGCTTCTTTATCTACTTCCAACTTCATCTAATAAGGAAATACTACGCACAGGTCCTAATACAGATTCATAAGGAGCATACCTTAAGTATCTACTTGTACATCGTAACATCCTTCACTCTAATTCGTCGAATTATTGTCGAACATCCAAGCACGTAGCATATTTTTGACGTCGGCGTTTGCTCTCTCAACGCTTCCTTGACTTTGCGGATGCCGGGAACGTCCATGAACGATCTGTGTATTTGGCCAGGCAGAAATTAATTCGTGTATCACTGCAGCTACGAATTCACGTACATTATTGCTTTGCAGCATTACTGGAGCTCCTCGTGAACAAACAATTTTTCTAAGCTCCTGAGTTACTTCCATGGTCTTTATACTCGTAATTCATTACACACGAGTATTCACCGTCAGACATCACTTCTTTTCTTTATTATACACTCATCACTTCCTATTTTCAGTTGTTTTCTAGCAATTCTTATTTTCGAAATCCTTTAGATATTTCATCATATTTCTTCTTCTTTCACATTTTTTCATTTTGTATTTCATTCCACCCAGGTCTATTACTCCACGAATTGTTTAAGTAACATTGGTTTAATTTAGTTTCAAATTCTTCACGATCAACTATATTCGTAAACATATTTTTAACTGTTATTTTACTATTATTTTTCATGTACGACTATCAAGATTCCAGATCGAAGTGAAGAATGTAGCGTTGGCATACACAAAGCCATTGTATGTAATCTGGCAAAAGTATAGTCGGATAATAAGAATTCTATATTCGATATATTATTAAGGTAGTTAGCAGCACATTAGCTAACTTCCTAGGCCAATAGCTAAGGACCGGCCAATAGTTTAGAAAAACCCTATTTATCTACTGGCCGGCCCTCTGCTATTGGCCCAGGTAGTTAGCTAACGGCCATATTTCTCTAATGGGCGCCGACATATGTATATAGATGGGGGTTGAATTTTGGAAAACATACTGACTTAGGGATTGGTTAAAATTGAATACAGAGATTTTAGAAATTTTACAAGGGAACTACCTTAAATGGTCTTAAAGCCATTTCTAATGAAAACTTCAGAAAATTTTCTAAAAAATCCTTTTTTGCTATTTATTTATTTATTTATTCAAAACCAGTTTACCTTACATAAGTTTACAATAAAATAATAGTAAAAATAGTAAGTAAAAAAAATACAGTAATGTATAAATTACATTCTGTATATCGCAGAGATACACTGGGCATCTGTGCGCGATCCGGCACATACAAAATTAAAATATAATTAAACTTAAATACTAAAATACTGAAATTAACTAACTTAATACTAAAAATTATTATCGTAATAAAAGTTTTTTTATTTAAACAGTGCTTATATCAATATTTAGCTGACTTATTCATATTATAACAATTGATATTATATATCTATTTTTATCTAATTTTTTAGCATATTCTTATGTGAATATTTATTCATATCTAATGTTTATTGATCACTCGGTAGCTTGTTGTATGTTGCAAAGACTTTTATATAACTATTTTTAGTGCGAATTCTTTTCGTATGTTTAGGTATTATTAAATGTTTTTTTTCGTGTAATACTGCTAAATTTAATAAATTGATTTTTGAGGTTTGTGTAATAATATCTTAGTCCTTCATAAGTAAATAATTGTTCTAGGTTCATGGGATAATCCTAACTTATAAAATTATTTTTATGAACAATTCTTAAAATTCCTTTTTGTAAGTTTAACAGTAGATTTAAATTGTTATTGTACGCTCCACCCCACGCTATTATACTATAACTCATGATACTGTGGAAATAAGCATAGTATATCATCCTCAATGTTTCGGTTGACATTGTCTTGGAAATTTTATGAAAAATATATATTAAATATCTAGTTTTCTTGATGATATGTTGTATATGCTTATCCCATCTGAGGTTGTAATTAAATATGATTCCTAGGTATTTACAACTCTCAACTCTGTTTATTTTTTTATGTTTTATCTTAATATCTATTTGATTTGGAACACTATCACTATAGTTGCCAAAAGTTATATATACCATCTTTTCAACATTTAAAGATAATTTGTTCTTAGCTAGGTACTTATCGATTATATATAAATATCTATTCATACTGTCCTGAGCTTTTTCCCAGGTATCATCACTAGTTACAATTGCAGTGTCATCTGCATAAGCCGATATTGCAATAGGAGGGATTTGTATCAAGTGATCATTAATGTAGATAATAAAAAGTAATGGTCCTAAGATAGTTTCTTGTGGTACACCAGTGTTTATTTTCATGTAATTACATTCATTATCGTTAATTTTGACTCTTTGATATCTATCATTAAGATAACTTGTCAGTAAATCCAATGCCTGACCTCTAATTCCTATACAATAAAGTTTATCCAATAATATTTCATGATCAATAGTATCAAATGCTTTCGCTAAATCCAAAAAAGTTATTATAGTAGGTTTACTGTGATCTAGATTATTATATAAAACATTAGTTACATAATTTAATGCGTCTTTAGTACCTATCTATTTTTATAAAACCAAATTGTTGGTCTGTAATTATATTGTATTTTTTTTTATGAATTCGTATATTCTATTACAAATTATTCTCTAAAAAACTTTTGCTATATTAGATATTAACGAAATCGGTCTGTAGTTAGTGGCATTATGTTTATCACCGGATTTGTATACAGGTACTATATCGACTTTTTCAGTGCATTTCGCCAAGTAGCTTGGTCTATAAATGAGTTAATTATATTACACAATGGATTAGCAATATGTTTACAAATTACTTTGAGTGTTTTAGCATTTATTTTATCAACACCAACGCTTTTAAATTTTAGAGAGTTTATTATACTTGTCACCTCATATGCACTTGTTGGATTTATAAACATTGAATTTTCGTTCATCTTTGGCAGTGATAATTCTGTTTCTATTGGTTTGTCTATCTGTTCACTAAGTTTTTGACCAGTTTCACACAAATATTTATTCATATTAGCTATATCCACTTTATTTGAAATCTTAACATTTTCAACCTTTATATAATCTATGGTATCATTTAATTTTACTTTTTTTCCTACTTTTGAGTTTATAATTTCCCATAATTTTTTTGGATTGTTTAAGTCATTTTGAATTAGATTTCGTTCGTATTTAACTTTTGCATCTAAAATTACCTTCTCTAAGATTTTCGCATAATTTTTGTACTCACTTTTTAAATGATCATTATCACGATCCATTTGCCATAGATTATATACAAATTTTTTCGTTTCACATGATTTCATAATATCCTTAGTAATCCAGCTTTCTCTACCTTTATTCTTATCTTTATTTATTGTTTTGGCCATTTCTATACACTGTTTTATTTTATTTATTAATTGGTCTGTTGCTACATTTGGATCTTGTATTGACATCATTTCATTTCAATTTCTAGTGGCAGCCGTATTCTTTAATTTGTAGTAATTTAATGTTATTTGTGGATCGTTACTGTCAGTTTTAATTTTATTTATGTCAATAAACAATGGATACTGATCTGTTAACGAATTTTTTAGTTTGTAGGATTTTGTTTTCAGATCATTAGTTTTAATAAAGACATTGTCAATACAAGAACCTTTGCAATTGCCAATCGGAGGCCTTGTAAT
Organism: Gastracanthus pulcherrimus; assembly: GCA_949152435.1. NCBI lineage: Eukaryota > Metazoa > Arthropoda > Insecta > Hymenoptera > Pteromalidae > Gastracanthus > Gastracanthus pulcherrimus. The sequence continues at coordinate 85,075,814 of OX424575.1, forward strand.
GCCTGTAAAACCTGGAACATATCCTTTATCTGAGATATTATACACAAATTCCGGACTCAGAAAATATAGTTCAAGTAGATCTACATTGAAATCTCCTAACACTAAATGGTTTTTAATATCTTTTTTTGTTTAGGAATTTATTTAAATCTAAAATAAATTCCGTCTTTGGTATTCCGTGTGTTCTATATATCGAAGATATAGCTAATCTATTTCCATTCATTATTTAATGTAACTTGTGTATTTATTATTTTAATCCAACCAGATTCAATAGTTTTGGTTATTTGAACAATATTTTTATTTACAAAAACAATTACCCCATCATTTCTGTTTATTCTACTCTAATTATAGTATATAATTTACTTGGTTAAAAGATTCAGTACAAATTATTACAGCTGGTTTAGTCGTTACACTTTGTATTATTATTTTTAATTTATCAAAATTTTTGTTCACACTTCTAATATTTACCAAAAGTATTAAATCTTCTTTATTACTAATAGTTTTGTTTAGAGTTTCAATACTTTTGAAAATTTTTTCACGCTTAATTGTATCTTTTTCTATTGTTTCTAAAAAATCAAAATTACAGGCCATTATTTACTTTTAGATTTGTTCTGATCTTTTACTATAGACGTATTTATTTTGGAGTTGATTTGTTGCGACGTGTTTGTTGGTGTAGTTGCAGTTTTTGTGTTTACTGTTTTCGCAGAATTTGTAGACAGGTTAGATTGACATTTTACCATGTGTTACAGGTGCATGTTATCATCAATTATCTTTTGATGATCATTGTGATCTTCTTTATCGATACTTGTGTTTACATCAGTTATCTTTTTATGATTATTGTGATTCTCTTTACCTATTCCATATATATATATATATATATATATATATATATATATATATATATATATATATATATATATATATATATATATATATATATATATATATATATCAATTTTTGACTTTATTAAATAATCATCACTTTCTATATATTTTTTTATTTTATTTTTAAAAATATCACAGTTTTCACCATCTGTTGCCGTATGGTTACAATTATATTTTGTTTTGTATTTAAAATTACTGTATACACAGTTTGCACATTTAAGGTTATCCACGCTATCACATTGCACTGTATCATGCTCACCAGCACATATTAAGCAGGTAGTTTTATACCTGCACATTGGCTTTTATGACCGAAACCAGCACATTTTTCACATAGTTTGGTGTTTATAATGTCAAAAACTCTACATTTTTGATAACCCACGAAAATACTTTTGCTATTTTATATTATTTGCTTATGAAGAACAGCTGGTACTTCAAGAATAACACTATTTAAATTTGTTTTTTTATTTGTATACATATGCACTGCTTGACATTTTGTGTTGTAGTTTTTGAAATTTCTTTCATTAACATCTTGTTCAATTTCTGTTAAACTCATGTTGAAAGTGCTTTCGATGCCAACCACTTTAATTTTAGGGTTGAGCATTTTCTCTTTTTCAATCATGCATTATTCGAACAAAATATTATTATTCCTTTTGCATGTATGTTAGTGTCCTTATTTATTATTTCTGTAATATATTTTTTTATACTAAGATTGTCATTTTTCTTATTCTTTTTTACAATCAATTTAGGTATGCGTTTAAGAGGAGGTTTTTTACTTGTCACTATTTTCGCAAAAGACTGTGTTGTGTTAACTTTATTCTCTTTACTTTTTTCAATAGTCAGTAACTCTTTAAGTAATAAATTCTTATATTCGAGTTCACAGTTCAGTTGTCTCAGTATTGAATTTTCGATTTTTAGCACTTCTGATTCGGTTTTTTCTTCGTGTATTGTTGTGTTTTGGTCTTTTACTGATTCATTTGCAATTTGATTTAGTATATCTTGTCTCAGTCCTTCCTGTTTTTTTTTGCTTTGATTTGTACAATCAGAAATCTTGCATTTTCACTCAGCGAATCTCATTGGTTTTCAAATTTGAGGTTAGTTTCATGTCTTCATGATCAGCATATATAACTAGTGAATTACTGATGAAACGTTTTTCATTTATAGCACTGTAACAGGGTCCATGATATACCTTATCACAAATTATACATACGACAGCAGAAATTTTTTTTCTACAAAATTTTTTTTTTATCGGGCTTATCTGGAAGCACTATCTCCTTAGGCGCCATGTTAAGGCCTGAATTTATTGAAGAGATTTAATTTTGTTAAATAAATGGTGGTTGAAAGTTGCTAAAAATTTAATGAACATTCTAAACACTAATTGGAATATTATTCGGGAGTTCCAGAATTTTATTTTTTTGTTATTTCCCCGAGAATTACCCATACATATCTGGGAGATTGACTTGAAAATATTTTGTATTTCTTCGGTAAAAATGTTTCTTTTAGTATGTAGACTCTATGTGAATCTTTTCAGATTTTTTTAATCCCTTAGGTTCAAAGTTCAACCAGGCTAAATATGAGCATGTAGTCATATTTTACATTTTTTAGCAAATTTCAACCTCCATTTATTCAACAAAATTAAATCTATTTCAAAAATAGCAACAAAGAAATTTTTAGAAAATTTCCTGAATTTTTCGTAATAAATGGTTCAAAAATCTTTTAATACCACTTACAATTAATTAAACTTATTTAAAAACTTAAAACCAATACAGCACAAATCATGAAGATAGCGCTATGATAATTATTACCTGTACAGGCTAGGTAACGAAACCAGAACATGTAGATATGGACCGGAGAAGAAGACAGAGTATGTATACTGTGTTAGGATGAAGAGGAAAATCCGGTACACGTGTTTGAAAAATGCAGCTACATGGGCAGAGAAGAGAGTAACTGGAAGACAGTCCATAATGGGAAGAGGAAAATATAACAAAATTCTGGAAGATAGACTGGAAGAGGAAAAGAGAAGTACGATGGAAGATAGACTAGAAGAGGAAAAGAGAAGTACGAGAACGAGAGAGAGAAATAGTATTCAGTAGAGAAGAGGAAGAAGGGAAAGGAGAGGTTCGTGGATATAACGGAAAAGAAGGAAAGAACAATGTGAATGTACCTTAAGAGAGCTACGGAGAGAAATTACGGAAACATAACCAATACAAGTAGAAGCAGAGAACGGCCCCAGTGAAAGGGAAGAGAAAAATAAAAAAGAGATCGGAAAGTAAGAAACATGGGTAAGGAGAGTTGAAACAATGATGGGAGAAAAGTAGCGAAGAGAAGTGAACGAAATTATCGAAGAGGTGAAAATAATGGGAAAGGTGATGAGAAGCAGAGAGAAGTAAAAGCTAAAAGATTTGGAAAGAATAGAGTTGAGAAAAAAGTGGGAGAAGCAGAGGGAGATAAATGACGAGCTGCGGGAAAAAGTAAAAACACTATAGGAAGACATGGAATGGATGAAAAACAAAATTGCAAACCTGGAAGTAGAAGGGGAGATATGGATGGAAAACATATTCACGGGTGGCGAGGGGGAGAGAGAAGCGGTGAGATCTGCATCGATGGGGAACTCAACCGCTTCAGAGAGGAAGGAAAGTACGGAAGAAAAGACAGAGAAATGGTAGAGTAAAGAAAAAGAAGAAAGAAAGATACTATTAGTAAGAGAATGTAGAAAGATATCATGGATTAACAAGGTAGGAAAGAATTGGAAAAAGTATGGGTTGATTCTGAGAAGAGGATAGAAATGGCAAAGAGATAGAAAGGTTAGAGATTGGTCGAAAGAAATAGTAGGCAGCGTGGGAAGTTTGCTGGAAAACACCAAACAGTCTTATCTGATAACCAAGATTATCTTCAATAATCCGGGATCGAAAGAGAAAATGTTAAGCCTGAGCAGAAAATTTAAAAGAGAAGGGATAGTGGAGGTGGGCGAATGGCTGAGTGCAAGAGATAGGAGGAATAGATTCTTGTTGTGGCAAGAGGCAAGGAAGCAGGAATGAAAAGCTGAGAAAAGAGGTAGATGCGTAGAGATTATCTACGAGAACAGAAGATTAAGAGTAGATGGAATATGATACGTATGGGATGAAGAGAATGGAAGAGCGAAGAAAGAAGAGATAGAAGAGAAAGAACAGATTATAGTAGTATACATAGGGAGATAGAGTAGGTTAGAGGGAAGATTAGATTCATAATTTAATTTAATAAGAAAAAAAAAAAAAAAAAGTGGTAGAATATTAATTAATAGAATTATAAGTTAAAGTAAGATAAAGTAAGAATGAATGGAATAAAATTAGATTTGTTTAAGGTAATATAGGGTATCGCAGAGGATGAAGTACGAATGCGAAATGTAGTGCTTTAGGCTCACGAGCACGATAGACAAGTAGATTAAGAAGATAAATAAAAAACTGAAGTTCTCAATTTTTGTACAAACATGTAAAAATTTTATAGTTAAATAAACATGATTAATTTCAGATAAAATATTCCTTTTAGTATGTAGAATACATGTAAATTATATCATATTCTTTTAAGCCAATATGTTTAAAGTTGTTCGGAGCTAAATATGACCTATATATATATATATATATATATATATATATATATATATATATATATATATATATATATATATATATATACTACGAGGGCTGCGCCCCCTGCTTGCTCCGCTCACCAACCCCCACATGATTTTTTTGTTTTGTTTAATTTACTAATAATCATATTTAATAATGTACTGATAAATAAATGTGATTTACTGACATGATAAACTCACATATATTTTTCATGATTATCATTTAATTATCAGAATCCCTTTCCCACCTCTATTGAAAAAGATTAACTTAAAAATCATTACGATGACCTGTAGAATAATGGCATAGGGCAGTTCTTACACATAAGAATTATACACTTAATTATTTTACACATAAAAATACGCCATTAATATTCTACACATTATATTTTTACTTTTACACAATATTTTTAATTAAATTTAAAATAATGAAGCTAGTTATTATGCACAATTTGTTATGCACATAAAATTAACAGTAAAATATTAGTTTATTTATCTTACACCGAAAAATTATACAAAAATTTATTATGCACATTTCCCCGACAGTAAACTGTCAAGTTATTATATTATACACAAAAGATTGTACACAAAACAAATTATTGTGAGCACAGGATTATTTTACACAGGTACTATTTTAATAGAACCAGTTGTACACGCTCAGTTTTCTTGAAATATTTATTCTACACAAAATATTTACTGTGTGTAGAAACAATAATTCTATTGTGCACGAACTTGTTTCGTGTATAATTATTGTACACAAATTACTTTCGTGCACAAATTGGCATAGTACGTTTCTTACAAATAAGAATTATACACGTAATTATTTTACACAATTTAGCATTGCTCAAATGGCATAGCGCGTTTTTTACACTCAAGAATTATACACGTAATTATTCTACACAATTTAGCATTGGTCAAATTATATATAGATATATTTGACCAATGAAAAATTGTACACAATACTTACGTGTACAATTCTTATGTGTACGAAACGCACTATGCCGCAATTTCTAGGAGCACATGTAGATGGCGTGATTTATACCTAAAACGTATTCGCTCCGAGCGTCAGCTTGGAGGGGATAAAAGAATCGACCGAAGCGACGACGGTAACCATGACGTAAATATACAAAGTGTGTTCTCTCGGACACTTCCCAATCACCGCCATTTTCAGCCCACGGTATTTTAAATGCTTGGACCGAATACGGAAACTATGGAGTATACGATACATAGACCAAACTACATTCCATACCGAAAACGTAAAAATTGTTTGTATTTACCTGGTTAAGGGTATGTGAAAGTCAACTAAAAATTCCTACCTTAACGGCATCACGTTTATATTTTTTTCTCTGCAATAAATAAATATTTCTAAAAAACGCCATACTGTACCATCCGTATTCTTACCAGCAACCGTCAGTTAAAGTGTTCAAAGCTTTCATTATTAACTCTCTGAGAAAAATATGGATAATGGATATTCAAATGCATTTTTCTCAGAGAGCTAATAATGAAAGCTTTTGAAAATGTATCTGAAGAGTCCTGGTAAAAATACGGAGGGCATGGTATGGCGTTTTATAAAAATATTTATTTTTTGCAGAGAAAAATATATAAATGTAATGCCGGTAAGGTAGGGATTTTTTATTTATTTTCATATGTCCTTAAGACCCACCGGGAACGCCACTCATGTGGACAGTTTAGGAAGTTTAGCTAGTGGGTTAAGGAGATGCGTTAGACCTACTTTTCCTGTCTATAAATTATATCCGAAAATTTCGTTGTTCTCAAAAATATGCCTTAGAATCAATTTCTTTTCAGAGTAGATTTATTTACTTAAACTACATAGCGAATTACTCGAATTACTAGCAGAATCGAAAATTAGTTATTAAATGATTATGCTAATTTTCTATTCTTATGACAGTTCGAGTATTCAACTACGTATTTTCGTACATATAGCGACTCCGTAAATAGCACAAGAATACGTAGTAAAAGTGGAAAATAACGCAAAAAAATAGATTTAAGAATAAAAAAATAACGTATTGCACTATTATTCAATGCATTTAAGAATTTTCGTTTGATAAATTACCAAAAAAATACTAATTAATATTATTTGTCTTTTTTGTTGTTATTTGTATAGTCTAAAACCTTAAATAACTTAAAAATATTTCAATGAGCGAGTTTTATATCTGAAATCTCTTTCTGACATTATTCTCAACTTTTACTCATTATTCTTCTTACCCACTACCTAAGCTTCACAAAGTAGCTGCCAGGGTGGCAACCACCAGCAAGTCTTAACCAGGTTAATTAGTTCAATTTCGTTATGATGACTTGTATATCAGTAGACAATATTGCTACAATATTGCATTCTCAGTGAAATAACAAACATCTGCAAAATGACTTGTGCAAATCATTTGACAGGAAATGTCAAATACAATAATTTTTGAATTTCCGTTTGATTTCTTCATCCAATGCTGGATTCTAATATAGAAGGTATAATTCTTGATTAAGTAAAAAAAATAATTTTAAAAATTGCACAAAAGAGATGCGAAAAATTATCGTTTTATTTAGGAATACCTAATTAATCTTTATTCAATATAAACAACTATAACCATGTGTACTTATGTTATTATAATTTATATAGAATATATCATAAAATATTTTTATATACGTTTATAGGTTTATAGGTAAGTACTAAACATTATTAATTTATTATTGCTTTTTCTTTATTAATCATATTCATAATTGACATTGTAACCACATTCACATCGTAAGTACATGTTTTTTGAATATAATAAAACCTTGAAATCGCCAATTCGATCACGTTGGCTCTCAAAACCTTGCAGAGCCCAGGAAATATAGAGATTTATATTACGGCCAACGAAAGAGACTTATAGAAAATAATTTTTTAATTTTTCCGTCATATTTTGATAAAATTTGCTTTACCGAAAGAAAAGTAATATGTGTAGAGTGACTCATTTTTACCATAAAATTTATTAACAATTAATTTAAAATTATAAATTGTATATGTCTCCTTAAGTGGGCAGGCCTGAGTTAAACTCAAAAAAATACATTTTTTTCCGCGTCCACAAAACTTTTTATGTTTAAAACTTCAATCATTCTGAACATTTTTATGCTAGCAAAACAGAATAATATCTTAAATTTTGCTATTGTAAAACATCAAAATTTTGATTTTACACGTCACAATAAATCATTATTTTCAATACCATATTTATTAAAGGACCTCTGATCCTCACACGATTCGCGGTGACACATCGGCATTTTCTCCGACGATTTCCTCGCCCAGCGCGGGCCAGTCGATGTATAACCTGCCGACGTATAACCACCCCCCCCCCCCCGTCCATCCGCAGCGAGCCACGGCATGCGTATAAGACTCGGCGTTCTCGGAAAACAGTTAAGGCAACGATCACGCCAGCGAACTTCGCTTCTCCCAATATCAACGTGCGACTCTACCTATCGGGTGGGGACAAATGTGCCGAAAGATAATTTTGCAAACGGCTAATAATGCCGAATATGTTTTACCTAAGGGTAAATTTGCCGAAAGGTTTAATGTGCCCATGGTTAAGGTAACCGATTCTCAAAAATGCCGAAAACAAATTCCGATAGGTAAAAATGCTGAAAGTTAAAAGTACCGAAAGTTAAAAATGCCGAAATATGAATGCCGATGGATAAAAATGCCGAAATTTGAAAATGTCCAAATATGAATGCCGATGGGTAAAAAGTCCGAAAATCGAATATTAAAAAGAAACTTTCTAACAACGATTAAAATATTCCCGTGTACAAATTGTGCCCAAAATCCAACCCGATTCTGACCAGATCTCCGTGTGACTGGCCTGAATATAGTACGGATACCATGACAGAATCGGGTGGGAAAATGTCCCACTTATTATATTATACTTGACTGATAGAGCTGAAATTTTAAATATGTCCTAAATACGGACACCATATATATATCTCCTAATTACTAATTCTAATAAACCATATACATGTCCTAATTACTGACATCATGTATATGTCCTAGTTGCCGACACCTCTATATGTCCCGATTATCGACACCCTGTATATGTCCTATTTATCAACATTCGATAATGTCCTAATTACTGACGTCATGTATATGTTCTAATTACTGACACCTTGTATGTGCACCAATTACCGACATCGTATACGTGTACAAATTACCGACAGCTTGTAGATGTCCTAATTACCAAAGCCCTGTATATGTTCTAATTACCGACACCCTGGATATGTCCTAATTACCGACATCATGTATGTGAAATTTGTTATTAATTTACGGACATTGTTGTCCTTATCCAGGTAGCAGGTTGCAAGCCTGATCTACAATTTTAATTCTATGATGCTCTTTAACTTTCTCTGTTTTTAATTTTACTTATTTGTCCCATATTTACAATAATTCTTCAAACAAAAACTCTTTTTAATACGATAGCTGTATATTTTTATTTCAAATACGATATAACAGAATACGACTATCTTAATCGCTCGATAGATAAATTCAATGCGATTACAGCGCCATTATAAAGCTTTTATACTCCCAAGTGAAAATATTGTGTGTAATCCTAATATTAATTGTGCCTATATAATAGTACATTGTGCAACTAGGGGGGTAAGAGGGCCATTTCTAGCGAGGGCGAGATGAGTTCTAAAATCATCACCCGAGTTGGAAATTGCCCTCCCCCTTGTTACACAACGTACTTTTTTTACAAGTGCATGTAAGGCCTTTTTTAAGCATATAGGGCGAGTGGGGAGTTGCACATTATGAGTCGTGCACTATTATCATTATTTGTTCGTTCACTTACAGAATTAAATTACAATTTCATCTGCAAACTAACAATTTTCCAAAATATTCTACATTTTCAAAAATTTGAAAAATTTTATTTAGGACCGGGAGATAATGGTCATTACCTCCCGCTCCGCCGAAAACGCTCGAAATGATCAACTTGCCATTAGCTTTAGATGCATGAAAAAGGTCTTATTGCTAAAAATTAAAATTATGCGTTATGTACAACTGTCCGATTATTGGGATTAAGCGTCCGAGCATTGGTACGTTTGCCTTATATGTCGTCGGCGACATGTAAAACGGTACCAACTCGACGTCTGGTTGGAAAAGGTACCAAATCGGTGTCCAATTGGAAAATGTACCAACTATAAAGCGTCTGGTTGGAAAAGGTACCAATTCACGGACCAAGAATTTTCATACAATTCTCAGTTGGCACTTCTCCGTGAAAGCTTTGATACCTGCAAACGAGTAATGTATATATATATATATATATATATATATATATATATATATATATATATATATATATATATATATGTTTTCGGTGACAGTGATCACGATTCTGAGGTCAAATTATGCTCATATATATTTGTTTTTACTCTTCAGTAAGAACGGGGTAAAATTGGTCAAAATTGAATAAAATGTACAACAACTCATTTGTAGCCTGCAACTATGAAATAATTTATAACTTAATGTGTGTATTTTTCGATTTACTCATATTATTGAAATAAATAATTATTGAAAACGTAGATAACAATTTTAAAAATAGAAAACAAATTGAATTGAAACTATTTACAAATATGTATACTGCATTAATTAATCAATGTATATAAATCTTAGCCAACACTATATTTCAATTCAATATTTTTTTTATACTATTAATGATATGTTTTTAATTACTAGGTAAGTCAATTAATATTGACGTGTATCAATTTCATATACTCTCCAAGTTTAACATAATAAAGTATACCTTCTTAAAACTAATTTTATGAATTAAAGTTTATGATTTATTGAATATAGCTATTTTTTATGAATATTGTAGCAACAAATAATAATAATAAATGTACTTTTTAGTGATTTTCAAAATCGAACATTTTCTAGCTATTGTAAGTGGTAAAACGGTAGTTAAAAAGACGGTTTTGCTGGCAGAAAGTCGGTAGGAAATGGGCCCATTCTTAGTATTTGTCCAATAATTAGCTAATTAATGCTTAAGCTTTCTACCACGGCTACTACCAAGGTTACTACCGCTGCTTATTTTTTAATTCGCAGAATTATTACTTGAAATTTGAATGCTATACCTATCACTTAACATTCTTATAAGTGATATATAAGTGAATAACTTAATGAAGAAAAAAAAATCGTGGAATATCATACACTAAGAAACATTCTATTTTGTACATCAGTGTGACGACATGACCCTATCTCAGGTAAGTCCTACTATTCAATAATTAATAAAAAGATGATATATTGCAGAGCAAATGCGCAAAGTAGGTGAATCTTTACGAGTACAGTTTGGCGCCCGAGCGAAGCGAGATGACATAAATATGATTTACTAGTTATGTATATAATTGTATATATATTGTAAAAAAGCAAATGTTAAAGTCAACTGCCCCGGGAAAGAATGTCGTATATATAACCATATATAGTTCATATATAAAATTCACATATGGATTTTGACCTTATACAAATATATATTGTCGTATAGAATTATATATGCTCATATATAACCATATATATCCATAGGTATATATAAGCATATACAAGTACAGTGGCAATTACCTTGTATAGCGTTATATATATTTGTATATATGGTCATATATAGCCATATATAATTGTATATATTCATATATAGTTATGTCTAACCACTCATATACACTTATATATAGTTATATATGTACCTAGGGTGAATCTCGCCATCGGCTCGTGCTTACTTGTCTCGATTATGAATAAATTCTTATTCACTCTGAGCATATGGTATAGTATATCTTATCTTATTTTAAAGAATAGCGCCATCTTACGTCCGAGTGATGTGATCTGGGTAGTACAAACTACACAGGCTCTTATGGACATTCCATGAAAATAATATTTTCTTAATTACTACATGAATCTGAGAATATCCTTATAATGTTTTTTAATAATAAATAAATATGTAAATTCAAGAAAAAAAATTTAGATCCCACAGATTTTCAGAAACTTATTAATAATATACAATAAATATTGGAGGCCTGCGTAGCTCAGTTCGTTAAGACGCACGCCTTAGCTAGCGGAGATACGCTCGCCTGAACGGCCTGGTTCGATTCCCGGTGGGAACAGATCGAGGATATTTTCTCTCTGTTTCCTGCCGGAAGGGAACTCAGACTGCGCACAAGTCCTGGTAGAAGTCTTTTCTTACGGGTTTTTCCTCCGTCACACGTTATCGGCATAGGAAGAAATCTGCCATGTCGGTAACTCGGGCAAATGCGGGATCGGTGTGGGAAGGTAGGGTGATAGGATCAAAAATACCTCCACACGTAGGTGGTGGAGGTATCCTGTAATAACTCCAAAGGGTATACAGGTTGAAAAGAAAAAGATTTTTATACAATAAATATTGGTATACAGCTAAAAATATAATTTTCAGTATGAAAATATTTGGACAATTAAAGTACCCAAATTAAAATTTGTTGTGTTTCCAACACCAAGCAACTAAATGTAATTTTTAATAAAACAAATTTTGCTTTCCCAAATTATATTATGATATTCTAGTTATTAATCAATTTCAATAAAATTATAAAGCTCAATATGAGTTTTTCTTTCTGTAATGAACAAAATTAGGGTATAGCTTTTTGCGCATAATAATAATAAAGTTATAAGGTGTATAAATCTTATCTGCATAAACCGTATTATACTTTTTCATTTGTTATAACAGACCCGTGCGGAACATGAGTCAAAATTATAGCTACGGTACAATAAGTTGTTAGAAACTGGCGTTGCTCATATAAATCGTTTAAATAGCTTAAGAAACGGATCAGTCAAGCCAGTTCTGAAATATACGGCTGTCGTTGGCAGTTTTGAAAAATTCAGAGAACTGCCCAAAATAATTGGCAAGGGCTTGTTTTGACGGAGGCGCCGCGCGAACCGAGCCTCTCATGCTCACCAGTGCATCGTTCGGTACCCCCACCATCGTCTCGCCACGCGCCCTGCCGTACACAGTACCTCAAGGCAAAATCTGCACTTCCATGCGTAGCCACGCTCGAGACCATCCCCTCGCCGCGACTCGGCTGCCGGTCTTCAGCTCTCGCGACGCGGAGACGCACTCGTGCTTGTCGATTCGCGTGGACCGCACGTGGCTTTGAACAGTTCGAGAGGCCCGTCATTTGAGCTGCGGATTTCTGCTGTTTAGTTCCTGCACGTCCTATGGCAACCGTTGTGTGAAAATGAATCCACTGTCCAGCTTTGCCACTGCGATTGGTGGGAACAGCGTCACCTTCAAGTAACGTTCTTTTAATATATTTAACGCAAAGTATCTGTAGTTAATATCGTTGAATAATTTGTAATATTCGTTTCCTTTACTTTACTCCGTAATTATTTCCTTGTCGATCGCATTGCAGTTATTCGCTTTGTTGTATTGTATTGTCGGTAGTGAGTTTATTTTCATGTTTCGAGATAAAGCACAAAAGCACAACTGCCCAACATATAAGATTGTATTCAAATCAGGTGTTAGTTGTTTCGTCAAAACTTATTTCAAGTAATACTCGGTCAATCGAAAAAGTTTTGAATTATGATGACGGTTAAAGATATTCTGCCGTTAGTTTGAGATACGCCTCAATCGCGATTTTTGCGCTTATGTACTTATTGCTTAAGAGGACGCCGGTTATCTCTGTTATTTTCTAATTGAGTTTTCATTCACAATTTTAAGAGAAATAATTTATTTGAGAAAGTAATAGTTGTCCTCGCTTCGTTTTATAGTAATCTAAATATATGTCCAGGCTTGGTTCATTTGATTGTTTTTTTTTTCGAGAAAACTTTGACACACTATGAGGGCCAACTACATGAAGATTAACCTTTACATACTAAGTTTGTCAAAGTTTTCTCGAAAGCAAAAGAATCATAGGAAACCAGCTTAAACATATATTTAGATTTTTATAAAACGAAGCGGCGACAACTATTATTTCTTCAGAAAAATGATATCTCTTAAAATTATGAATGAAAACTCAATTAGATAAGGACATAGATATCCGGCGTCCTCTTAATGTGTGAAGGCGTCTATATCACAACCCCGAAACAATATTATGACAACTCGAACTTTGCTGTTATTGTTACATTAAACTAGTCAAGTCACTTTTTTAAACGTCAATCTTTTCCCAAATTATAATATTTTATTATATTATCTTGAAATGTTTCAATTGAATAGTAACGTGCATTGCAGGTTTTACATTTCGTATGAGCTTTATTTGTGAGCTAAAGTAAAGTTAAACAATTCGTTTATTTCATAGTCTTGTTGTGAGTGTGCAATATAAATATTAAACATTATACATAATTAAAATACGTTCTTTATATTTTATCTAGTTTTCAAGTGAAAATAATGAATTCATTCAAATAGAAGCGTAAAGTCAACATTTTTGCATGATTCTTTATACTGTAGTGTCGTACGTAGAACATATTTAAAGAAAAATTTAATTGAAGGGAAAATAATTTTCTATATATATCTAATACTTTGTTTTAATTGGAACAACCTGATAACCTTGCTTTTTGAGACAATTCCATTTTTTAACATCCACAAAATATGTTGCTTAATTCATGCATAATGTCATTTTTTCCATAACCTCAGAGGGTTTCTGGAAAATACGTAAGCAAAATTTTCAAATTTATCGAGAAGCTGGATTTTTAACGTCGGAATTATTACTTTAAAATTGGATAACTAAACTGAAAAATATTAGCAGTTTTACTGAATTCTTTGATAGACTATATTTACACTACTAATATACCGCCTTAGTCCCTGAATAATTAAAATTTAGCATCAACGTTTTAAGACGTTATAATGGACGTAATATTACCGACAGTGACTAGATTTTTTTCAAGATTAGCCGTAGTCTAGGAGCTTGGTACGTTCCCGTGTGCACCGATATGTCAACGGGAACATAGTATGTTTTCTTATCTATTTTGACCCGTAGAACACCAATACGGAGATTGCAATTGTTTAAACAAATAATAAAAAATATTTATTTTGAATATATTATTTTCTGTAATATAGGTAATTTTAAGCAATAAATATTTTTAAACTATTTTTCTTAAATTGTTTATTTAGAAGTTATGATTTTTCAAACTTTCATTTTTGAAATTTTTCTCCAATTTTGGGGATATTTTTCTTAAAAACTAAATGTGCTACGTAAAATTTTTTAAGAACCTCTTTTGCTCAAAATTAGTGAAAGAATCGGGTAAATTTTTTTTGGTAATAAATTGAGATTATTAAAATTTTAATTGTTTATGAACAAATTTAAACAAAAAAGTAAAATTGTAAAAATTATCCGAAATTGTTTGACTAATTTTTAGCAAAATAGGTTGTTACGAAATTATACGAAGCACTTTTAGTTTTTGAGAAAAAATTGCCCAAAGTTTATAAAAATTACTAATATAAAACTTAAAATAATCATAACTTTTTAAATCAACATTTTGGGGGGAAAAGTGTAAGAATATTTTTTGCTTAGAATTACCTATATTTTTAGAGAAAAAAAACTTTCTGAACAAAAATATATATTTTTTTAGTTTAGCAATTGCATTTTAAACAATTTTGGCATTTTTTTACAAAGAATGACCCCCTGATTCATGTGTTACAGTTCAAAATATTTAAGAAACCATACTTTTTTCCCGTGGACACGTTGATTCAAACGTGAAGGTACCCAACTCCCGGACCACTAAGAGATGCTCGACTTCAGTCTCGCGTTGCATATAAAACCTTATTCACGACTTAATTGTCTAGCCACTATGTTGGCTTAAAAAGTGAGACCCACTCATTCATTGTTAATACAAACTAGCTTTTCAAAATTTTTCACAATATTCACAATTTTTTACAATTTTCTAAATTTTTCACAATTTTCAATTTAAATTTTCTTTTACAATTTTAAAATTTTTTCACAAATTGTTAAATTTTTCATAATTTTCAAATTTTTTCTCAATTTTTAAAAGTTTTCACAATTTTCAATTTATTGTTATTCTTTGCTCATTGTTCATTTTTAAACATTTATCTTACAATGAACTAAAAAACTTGCTACATTTATAAATAAAATATTCAATTAAATTTTGTTTTGTTTTTGGAGATGATACGTTTAAGAGGGAAACACAATAATACCGTTAGGTATCATTATGGAGGATATACTTACCATATTGACAGGAGAGGAATAAGTACCATCTTTCGATGCTGTACTAGATTAACAACACGTTGCCGAGCAGTAATATATGTTGAAAATTTGAATAATTTGGATGAGCCACAGGTTAGTTTTCTACATAATCATGATGGTGATCCTCATTTATTACTAAAAGAAGAATTTCAAGCCGAACTAGAATTGTTGGCTTCAACAACATTCGAATATCTCAAACAAATATATGATAGAGTTAAACTTAAAGATATGTAAGTATGTTATAATGTAGAAGATATTTAATATTATATTTATTTACAATATATACATAATTATACAATAATTAAAGGAGATCCCCAAATAATTTTTAACACACGTTTGAAGCTTACCTATACCGTTACAACGTAACAAATATTTCGCAAGTGCGATATTCAACTTTTGGACAATTAAATTATTAATTTGTGGAAAAACAACCCCTAACAACATAAAATTCTAGAGAATCTAATATCTAGCACGCCGCAGAATGTATTTGGAAAGGAAAAATTAATTATGACGTCTGGGAATGTTATTTTGAAATTCAGTGATTGTTATGTGAAAGACTCTTTAAAAGACTATTTGTCAATGATATTTCATAACATACAGTGCGTCTCATAGCTATAGAAACACCACAAATTTTCACGTTTAAATGTATATATTATACCTTTTTTTAAAGAACCTGTAACTTTGGAAGCAGTAATCCGAGGATAATTTTGCAAAAAGCCAATGAATGGAAAATATATTCTCTTTAAAACATTACTATAATATTTCTTTCGCATCAACATTAAAGAAGTTATCGTTGTTTCATAACTATAGAAACACTTTAAATTTTTAGACCCATTTAAATCAATGTAAATTTTTTATCTAGTATTCAAGTTTTGTTTACACCGTCCGTGAATTTTTCATAAGTTAATGTAGACACAATATTTTGGTAACGTCTTAAAGAGAATAAAATTGCCTTTTATTTGCCATTTTTAAAATTATCCTTGGTTTTTTGCTTCGAAAGTTACAGGTTTTTTAAGAAAAGGTATAATACACAGATTTAAATGTAAAAATTTTTGGTGTTTCTATAGTTATGAGACGCACTGTATTAGTTTTCAAAGAAATCACTTATTTAAATAATGATATATATGCACCTTAGCTACACTGTGGAGGAATTTATCACTCACTTTGCTGGCCTTGCATGCTACCATTTGGCAAGAGGTTCATAAAAACACAAATATTTGATTTAAATAATAAAATTTAAAGTAAAAACTTCCGTCGATTATTCGGAAACTACTGAACCAACATGGATAAACGATTTTTTCAATGAAAGAGAATGATCCCATGGTGGTTCCATTATATAACTGGGCCAGTATGGAGCCAGTACGACCTCAGTACTGGTGATTTGTTATGTTTTCCGCCGATTATTCGGAAACTACTGAATCGATGTAGATAAATGATTTTTTGAATGAAAGAGAATGATCCCATGGTGATCCCAGAATATTACTGGGCCAGTATGGAACCAGTACTCCCTCAGTACTGGCGATTTGTTATGTTGGTCCTCCGATTATTTCGAAACTACTGAACCGATTTGGATAAAATATTGGATTTTGATAAATAAAATGAAATTTGGCCGGTACAACTAAAAAGTATAAAATAAAATTTAAAAAAAAAAACTTACTTCGAAAAACGCACTAAATATATGAAACAATCGATAAAAAGTATGAATAATCGATAAAAACCTTTTCGAAATCGGCTCTGAATTTCAAACTGATTATTAGCACCATATGAAAGCAAAAATATGGCACATTAAAAAAAAGAGTCTGTCTAAACACGTATACTCATAATACCTCCAAAGTCAGATCACCGTAACTCGGTCAAATTCGGCGCCGCTTCAAAAAGGTTGTTATCGATTATTCATACTTTTTATCGATTATTTCATACTTTTTAGTGCGTCTTTTCGAAGTCGTTTTTTTCTTTTTAAATTTTTATACATATAAAGTAATTCATGTATATTGAGATTTTTATTTTCCAGCCTTTTCACTCACATAGTTGGGAGATAACTACCTTAAAGTAAATTCCTACGGAAAAAATAGTGTAATATAATTAATTATTACTTATATATTTTAGTTTTCGAATATAACGAACGCATCCGACGGCCTTCACAAGAAGCCGAAGACGATGTTGATGGCGATGTTGATGACGATATCAATGGCGATATTGATGAAGATGAAGTATTTCATATAAACGATATCGCTTATTTGAGGGACAGTCTGAACGAGAACGCTGGAGCTGGTACTACTTAATAGTAAACTCTTAAAATAGTATATTGTGTACCAAAGGCAAAAAGTGGGTTTCAGTATGATCCGAAGGCGAGTGCGTATCGTCAGCCTGAGATAATTAATCCAAACACACGAGGTCAAAAAGCCCACTAGTCCTTGGTGCACACCATATTTTTTGTATGGATTTTTGCGGAAATGTCTCGAAATGTACAAATAAGTAAATAAATCAACAGCGGGCAAAAAGAGCTACATTTCTGCTCACTGGTCAAAAAACAAGCACTTTAGCCTCGCCTTTTAGGTCTAACATAACGTCGAAAATCTAGCATGTGTTACAAAAGACTTTGCTTCCGCTTTTTTGTCGGTTGGAAAACGGTCACTTTAGGCTCGTTTTATAGGTAAGAAAGACGCGTAAATCGTGCGCATGTGACAAAAAATATTTTTTATAACACGTGTATAAAAAAGACCATTTTTGGCTGGTATAAAGTAGAGCAAAAATAGAGTTTTCCGAGCGCCAGAAATAAAATGGGGGAAAATACCTATTTTCGCTCCACTTTATTGCTGACGCTCGGAAAACTCTATAGGCGCCTAAAATGGTCTTCTTTACGCATTTTTTATAAAAAAAATACAATGTACAATAAGGGGCGAATGGGCTTTTTCAGACTCGGATGATGATTTATCGTGTTCGTCTTTGCTTGGTAAATCCCATTTTCGCCCTTAGTTGTATAATGTACTATTTTTAACATAATGTTCGAAATTTGATTTATCATGCCTTGTTGTACTGAACAAAGTGATTTATTACTCAGTAATTAATAATGAATTGCTCTTGTAAAAATAATTCTTATGATTATTTTTTTCTGCGGTAGGCTTAGCAGTTTGATTTTTTTCTTGCAATACATTTATTTATTACTTGTACATCTAAAATTTTTTACATTGCATTCACGGAAAATAAAGAAGTTTCTAATTTGATTTGACGTGTAATTTTGAAAAGGTATATCATTTACTAAGATAAAAGAAATACAATTGTCCCCCGACTCGCTGTAGCTGGTACATATAACAAATAATAAGCATCCAGATCATTGTTATAAAATCTTTAATGTTATACTGATTTTTTTCAATATTAGGCGGTGCATTCGAAAACGAATTGATGAGACGACGAAGAAGAAGAAACTATTACAGTAAGTTCATGAATGATTTATGCTATAACTATACTAATAACTTTATAAATATAAATCATAAATTATATATGTTATAGTTAGAGATGCAGAGCAACTTTCTGAGCCTATAGCTGTGCCAATAGTCGCAGTTAGACGAGGTAGACCGCGACGGAACGTCGCTGCAGCAGATCAGCCAGAACTGCCTGTTGAAAGGAGGAGAAGGGGCAGACTTTGTCTCAATGCCAATGCCGTTGCTGCCGAAGAGCCAGCCGCAGCTGTCGAAGAGCGCCCAGCTGTGCGCAAACGAGGCAGGCCTCGACGCAACCAAAATGGAGCGAATGTACCTGTCCAGCAACCCGCTGAACCGGTCGTCGATGAAGCCGCCGTACCTGTTCTCGAGGACGATGCCATACCTGTCGTCAAGGACGACGCCGAACTTATCCCCAATAACCTCCCAGAACCAGTAGTCGAGGTGCCCGCTGAATCGGTCGCCGAAGAACCAGTAGTACCTGTCATCGATATCCTCGCTGAACTTGTCGTCGAGGAGCCCGCTGAACCCGTCATCGAGGACCCCGTCGTATCAGCAAAGAAAAGAAGGACGCGCCGTGGCGGCAACCGTGGAAGTAAGTAGAATATCTCGCAATATACTACATTATTGTATTGTAACTTTTAATTTAATACACGCTCCCCAATTTGGCATTTGTTAATACAAAATAATTTTTAAAATATTTTAAAGTTTTAAGTGACGACTGGCACCTTTTTTTGTTGATGTTCGAAATGCATGACTGTTGACTCAACATTAAGTGATGCGACGAAAAGTTTGTTAGTACTATGAGTTTTAAAATCTGACTAAGTGGAAAATAGTTCGAACCCAATAACTGAGTTACCTAGTATAAAACGTTAGGAATCGTCTGAAAATGTAACAGCAGTTTTAGATATTTGAAGTAAAAGTATTACAGTCGCGCAATCCTGAGTACTGTGAACTACTCTATTAGTGTTCAGTTCACCTGTATATACGAATTGTTTATAGTTAAGTAGTTTAAATAGTACTATCTCTTTTTCTTCTGTAATGAATAAAACCGTGATTTTAGAAAACTTTACAAAATTTATTATTACATCGATTGTTGAAGTGAGATTGCTTAAAATCTAGGAAAATAATGATTGATCTAGGCGAATGAAAGTATATTCTAAAAGCATAGTAAAATATCTCAATTGTTTATCACGTTCATGTTACTTGCAATTACGATCCTTTGTTAAGTACGAGTGACGAGTGGCACCAACTTTTACTAATGATTGCAATGTGGGAGGATAAAGTTATCATGTTCATGCTAACGTGTATCAGTGAATCATGAGTGACGAGTGGCACCTTTTTTTGCTGATGTTCGCAATGCAGAACTGTTGACTCAACATAAAGTGATACATGGCTAGAAATTGTTACTAATACTAAAATAGCTTAATCGTTTTTTCACGTTCATGTTACTTGCATTTGCAATCATTTGTTAAGTACGAGTGACGAGTGGCACCGACTTTTACTAATGATTGCAATGTGCGAGGAAAAAGTTATCATGTTCATGCTAACTTGTATCAGTGAATCATGAGTGACGAGTGGCACCTTTTTTTACTGATGTTCGAAATGCATGACTGTTGACTCAACATTAAGTGATGCGACGAAAAGTTTGTTAGTACTATGAGTTTTAAAATCTGACTAAGTGGAAAATAGTTCGAACCCAATAACTGAGTTACCTAGTATAAAACGTTAGGAATCGTCCGAAAATGTAACAGCAGTTTTAGATAATTGAAGTAAAAGTATTACAGTCGCGCAATCCTGAGTACTGTGAACTACTCTATTAGTGTTCAGTTCACCTTTATATACGAATCGTTTATAGTTAAGTAGTTTAAATAGTACTATCTCTTTTTCTTCTCATCGATTGTTGAAGTGAGATTGCGTAAAATCTAGGAAAATAATGATTGATCTAGGCGAATGAAAGTATATTCTAAAAGCGTAGTAAAATATCTCAATTGTTTATCACGTTCATGTTACTTGCAATTGCGATCCTTTGTTAAGTACGAGTGACGAGTGGCACCAACTTTTACTAATGATTGCAATGTGCGAGGATAAAGTTATCATGTTCATGCTAACGTGTATCAGTGAATCATGAGTGACGAGTGGCACCTTTTTTTGCTGATGTTCGCAATGCAGAACTGTTGACTCAACATAAAGTGATACATGGCTAGAAATTGTTACTAATACTAAAATAGCTTAATCGTTTTTTCACGTTCATGTTACTTGCATTTGCAATCCTTTGTTAAGTACGAGTGACGAGTGGCACCGACTTTTACTAATGATTGCAATGTGCGAGGAAAAAGTTATCATGTTCATGTGTGACGTGTATTTCACGTCCCAATAATATTAAATACGGGCAGTCAATCGCGACCCAGTCGCCCGTCACCAGAGCCGAGCATTTCTCACATTTAATTAGTATTGTTATTAATGGGGTATTGTTATTATTTGTTGAGGGAATGAGGATAAGGAGTCGCGACCAAGGAAGGCCGCAGACCGGCACACACACGCACACACCCATACCAGCGGCACCAGCTGATCGCCGCAGCGACGACTGCTCGGAGCGAGCAACGGCGACGAGTCTACACACACAGGCACAGCACCAACATCACTGCACACTGTACGCGCGACTCTCTCTCTCTCGCTTGCTCTTTCTTCCTCGCCTCTCGAGGATGATGAGCCGCTGCCCGCGCACACACATACACACACGCGCGCGCGGCCGCCCTCTCTCCCGATGCACGCAGACGCGGGAGGAGAGAGGATTCACAGCGGCAGCGGCGGCTTCCTCGAGGCACACCATCTCGGCTGTAGCCACGAGAGAGAGAGAGAGAGAGAGAGATATACCGACACGGCTGTCGGCAGAGGGGAGAGCTAGCAGCCGCCGCGCCGCGAGCCGCATGAAGCTGCCGGCCTCTCCTAGCGTAGGCCGACGCGCGCACGTCGCCGCTGCCAACTGTGTTGGTCCGGCAGCGACAAAACCGAAAGCGCCCGATATAGATATACACGCCGGGTTGCCCGCGCGTGTATATCTAGCAATTCATAATTGCCCGCGCTGCTTAAACAGGGCGGCATTCGCGAAGCGAGCCAATGAGGAATAGCGACTCAAATCACCGCTGACTTGGCCTTGATTTTTGCATCTAGGGAAAATCAAGGCCAATCACCGTAAAGGAAAGGGCGGAAGCAACAGGAGTTTGAGCTGAAGTTGCGCGGGAAGAAAAGCCAAAATTTTGGAAGAGATTTCCGCCCTCTCCGATTTTGATCATTGACTGCCCGGCCTTCAAGTGAGATAGTCGAGAGAAATTGTGCCTGCCGTTCGAGAATTGAGACCGCGTGGGGAGACCTTTGGCGTAGATAATCCCGGCGAGCGATAGATTGGGAAATTTAACCGGCGACCTGTGACCTGCGAGGACGAACATCGTGGACGCGCCCGACTAACCACGGTGAGTGGACTGTAATTGCCGAGCTTCCTTCGGCACTTGCAAGTGAATTATATAATTGTAGTACATCGCCGCCATGTGCTCGGGGCTCATAGGAAAATAAAGTCGTGGTGGTGTGACACCGGTATATAAGATCAGTGCGGGTCGGACCGGTAGGAAATTTAAGTATTAGTGTGGGGAAATTTCCGCGACTCGGGAAGTCGGGAGACATGGTGAGAGTGGTCGTCGCGAGGGACGCGTGATAAGGCTAGCGTAGCCATTTCTGTGTATAGCGATAACTTAGATATAAGCTAAATTGTAACTTGCGACCGGTAGTGTTACCCGACGATGAGAAATAAAGTTGAATATATTTAAAGTGAAATTTGTGGGTAATTATTATAAATTTGTGAAATCCTGATTTTTCCTATTCACAGAACTTCCTCTGGGAAAAGGGCTCGTGCCGAGTTAGCCGCGCTTTACCTGGCGCCCATTAATTGAGAAAATTTGGTAAAGTGTCGAGACAATGATAAGCCATAGTAACAACTCACATTACAAATGTAGTGGTTTCTGATTTCAAATCAGGAAAGCCATGTTACAAATGACGTACCAACGGGGGCTTAGTGACTCAGGAAAAAACAGGAAAAATAGCAAAATAAATTAATTAAGAAAGTTCGGGAAATATCAGAAAAATTTTTTTTTACACAGTGCCGAGTCAGCGAAATTGCAGCGACTAAAACGTTTTTTCTTGTCGTATGAAAATTTAAGTGAAGTGGAAAAATTATTTTTTTTGTGTGTTTAAGGAATTTATAAGTAGGAAATAGAAAATTTTTCACTTGAACTATTGGGTTATAAATATGACTTTAAAAATTTTTTTCACTTGAGCTATTGGGTTATAAATTGGACTTAGAAAATTTTCACTTGGGGTAATCGACTAATAAATTTTTCGATTTCGAGAATTTTCCGGTAATTTTTTTGGATATTTTTGAGAATTTTCCGAAATTATTTTTTGAACATTTTTTGATTTTGAGAATTTTCCGGAAAATTTTTTTGGATATTTTTGAGAATTTTCCGAAATTATTTTTTGAAAATTTTTTGATTTTGAGAATTTTCCGGAAAATTTTTTTGGATATTTTTGAGAATTTTCCGAAATTAATTTTTGAAAATTTTTCGATTTTGAGAATTATCCGGAAAATTTTTTTGGATATTTTTTAGAATTTTCCGAAATTATTTTTTGAAAATTTTTCGATTTGAGTAATTTCCGGAAAATTTTTTTGGATATTTTTGAGAATTTTCCGAAATTTTTTTTTGAAAATTTTTTGATTTTGAGAATTTTCCGGAAAATTTTTTTGGATATTTTTGAGAATTTTCCGAAATTATTTTTTGAAAATTTTTCGATTTTGAGAATTTTCCGGAAAATTTTTTTTGGATATTTTTGAGAATTTTCCGAAATTATTTTTTGAAAATTTTTCGATTTTGAGAATTTTCTGGAAAGATTTTTTGGATATTTTTGTGAATTTTCCGAAATTATTTTTTTTGATAATTTTTATTTGAGAATATCCCGGAAGAATTTTTTTTATGTGAGGAATGTTCCAAAGGAAGGAAGAGTTTTTTGAGATTTTGAGAATTTTCAAAGATATTTTTTTTTTAAGGGTTTTTGTTGAAAAATTTTTTATTGGATTTGAGAGTTTTTTTTTGAGATTCTTGAAAATTTTTCGAAAATTTCTGAGCGATTTATTGAGGGCTTTCACAGGTTGGGTGTGTAGTCAAGAAAATTTTCGTTTCAATTGAGACCTTTCGTAGGATTCGTTTGAGTATTGAAAATTTTCGGTTATAAGCGGAAGGCTGCGGCAACGCACTGAATATAATAGCGATAAATAGAGAAGGTGGGGAAAATAGGAGACAAATTCAGAAAATCTTTGTTGGAGATTTAGTGAAATTTTAGTAATGGGCTAGAGTGATAGATAAATTAATTGTGTGTAATTTTCTGAATTCTGTCCTATGTTTCAACGACTTTTAAAGTAGTAGAGTAGGAGTCACACCACCGTATAGGGAACATTCACTTTGCGAACACCTCCACAAAATATTATTTGCTGTCCTACTACCCCCAAATCGATTAGTAAGAACGATTTATAATTAGTTAAGAGTAAAATTTTTCTAACAACTACTGGAAATTGGGTATAAAAATACAACAACTAAAGTTATTGTATTTATAGTATAACTACTGTGTCAAAGGAAAAATTGATTATTACATATATTTATATTTATTTAATTGTATTGGAAATTATTTACTGAAAATTGATTGCGCCCAAGAAGAAACCTCAGATTATTACTCCAGATATAAACAAGAAGAGAAGACCAAGAACTACTGAAGACTGAATAGCGACTTTATTAGATTCGCGTCAGGGTATTTCAGCAGCTACTCAAGAGCTAGGCAAACAATTTTCGAGTAGGCATTTTCAGCTAAAGGAACCGATAAAGAAGACCTCAAGAAAAGAAGCTATTTTCTTTGTTTATCTCCTTTTGTCCCTTTAGCAAAAGTACATACGGTAATCTCCAGAGTAACATACATATATAAATATACATATTATTATTATAAATCATTATAAAAATTGAAAATTAGTGACACAGTAGTTAGGCAGGAAAATTGTCCCGTAAAAGAGTTAAGACTGATTCCTTTATTAGCGACCTCTCCATTCACGTGCACCAGGTATTGCAAAGTAAATCCCCGTCTTTGAAAAGATTCCAAAAACTTGGGCGGGCCCTCCCAACATAGCGAATACTGCAGTAACTGTAGAGTGTAACTAGCGACCAAACCGCTGTTTTTGTTTTCGTCCCTTAGTGTACGAGTAGAGTACAAAATGAACACAAGACAAGCAGCAAAGAAGGATCCGCGCATACGCCAGCGAATGGCAGTATCAAGTAGAATAAATGGGATGGACCCGAGCGAACTTATAATAATTCTAGATCAGATGGGACTTAGCATATCTGGGACAACAGCCCAACTTAGAGACAGACTCTTGCGGGCAAGTATTAGGACAGTGGAACCAGGTGCAGCAGTAAATTGGGATACAGTATGGGACGAAAGACCATGGGATCAAGTACCAGCAACATCGGCGGCCATAATGCGAGAGGAATCTTTTGAACAAATACCTCAGAAGAAGAAAAGAGGTAGGAAGCCTAAGAGAAGGACCAAATAAGTAGAGTTGCAAAGCACGGAAACGGAGTATAGCCAAGAAGAGGGACAGGCAATCACGGAGCAGATTCAAGAAGTCACAACACAACAACAAACGACCGATGTACCAGTAGTTAGGCTAGAAACGATAAGCAAAGCGACCACCACTATCACTACGACGACACCAGTTCGTACACGGGGACCAACGGATAGCTTCGCGATGCAGATGGTGTCTGCAAACACACGACCAAGAGTGCAAACAGGGTTTCCACCGCAACTCTTAGCGATGAGCAGTCATACACAGTTGGCATATACTCCGGGACTAATGAAGATGATACCAACCGGCTACCAATGGAGGCTGCCAGAGCCACTTTTCCATTATACAGGAAATCATCCATCACCGGATTCCAGTACGGGAACTCACGCGGTACCAATGATCCAGAGACCAATACAAATGATTACACCAACGTCAACGGCTTCGGAACAAACGTTACCTTCGATGCCAACCACCGCAGCGCCGTCGGTCACACGACCTCCTGCAATGGCACAAGCAACGAACGTCGGGGCCGGTCCGGGGACTAGTCAGAGGGGACAACCCCTAGCAGGAAGTGACAATCCGACAGGAACATCACAAAGCCAAACGCCACTGCAGGGGATAAACCCGAACGACAGTATTCAATATATTGGACAAGTAAAACATAGAGACCCCATAGCCAGTAACCCAAGAAATGGAAACTCAACAGACAGTAGCGACGTAAGCAACAAAGAAGAAGATGAGAATCGAGAAGAAGATGCCATTCCACGAGGGGCAGGACCATACGAACGGCTACTGCAGGAGTTTGAACATCTGAAAATGGCACAACATAGACCAATTCTCCTCCGAGAACCGGTATACGCGCCACAACCTCCAGTAGTCCCACCTCCGGTAGCACACCCACAGGATTACGTAGACACTCCGAGACCACCGAGGGGATCTCAAAAGAGAAGAGAGTGACCCAGAAATCATGAAGTGGCAGAGATTCGGAGTCCTAAGGTGAACACCGTTCGTAGGCCAACAGACCAGCAAACCGAAGCATCAAAACAGAGAAGAGGAGAACGAAAGCGACTGTCATCAAGTAGCTCGGAAAGTAGCGTACTAGACCGAAGATTAGTAAAGAAGAGAGATAGCCGTAAAGTGAAAAACCGTAGACAGAGGAGTTCGAGTAATAGTACCACAAGTAGCGACGGTAATACAACGTCATCAGACTCAGATAGCGACCACAATAAAAGAAGTACAAAACACAGGAGAGGCCACAAAC
The DNA here is from genome assembly GCA_949152435.1 of Gastracanthus pulcherrimus. Classification (NCBI taxonomy): domain Eukaryota; kingdom Metazoa; phylum Arthropoda; class Insecta; order Hymenoptera; family Pteromalidae; genus Gastracanthus; species Gastracanthus pulcherrimus. Next base: position 85,102,828 of record OX424575.1, read on the forward strand.
GGAACCAGTCGAGATCGACTAGCGATTCGGAATATGAAGATAAGAAAATGAAACAAAAAAATAGGAAAAGTCATTCGAATGCAAATATAGCGGGGAAGAATGTTAAAATATTGCAGAGCTGGAACCTAAAGTTCAATGGGGAAGATAAGGAGCCAGAGGAAATTTTGGACCGGCTGCAGGATTGCAAAGCAAGCCTAGCCATGAGCGACAGGGAGCTGTTGAATGCTTTACCATCGATCTTTTCGAAAAATGCTAGCAGATGGTATCGATCGAAGCGACCAGACTTAAACTCATGGAAAGACTTTAAAAAAGCATTCAGAAGGCAGTATTTGGGTCACAGAGATGAAGAAGACACGATGACGGACTTACGGAACCGATCGATGGCAAAAGGAGAAAAGATTGCCAATTATATATCCTGCGTAGAATACATTGTCGACCACATTAAGCGACCCCCATCCAGGAAAACAATAGTAAAACAGGCCTACAAGGGCTTGAGGAAAGACTATCGACACTTCATGGCGGGGAAAGAAATCAAGACGCTCAAGGATATAGAGAAACTAGGAAGAATTTGGGAAAAGGAGAAAGAACTAGATGACCGGTTTGAAGAGCCTCCACCAAAGGAGAAGATGAGCATACCAGGTGCAGCATACTCTGGGACACCCTCAGTCCGTAAGGTAGCGGCAACCTACGAGAAATTGAACCCAGAAAGCGACACTAGCGACAGCACATCAGCGACAACCAAACCGGCGAGAAAGAGAAATTGGAATAGAAAAGCGAAGAAAAAACAAAAACAAATAAATGCGGTAGCCGCTGCCAAGGAGAATCAAAGGCCTGAGGCCAACGTACAAGCGACCCCAGTACAGCCAGCCTCACACAACGCGACCGCAACGATGACGCACAGCCCACCGCTGAATCCACTGCGACCGAGTTTTGTGCCCGCTTGGCAATGGTCTCCTCCCCAGAATGTTAACTCGTTTCAGGGTAGAGGTGGTCAAGCCCAAGGATTCACCGGCCAAGGCGCCTATAATATGAGAGGAACTAGAGACCTAAATGGGCCTTCTGCCCAAAATATACCAGTATATGGTGCATGCTATACATGCCAGACGGTAGGGCACCGAGCAAGAGAATGTCCACAATGGACATGCTACTTGTGTAGAGCTATGGGACACTATGCAAGCGAATGTCCCAATAGACAGCCGGCATGGCAGTCTTCTCCAAATAATCAGGCCATGGGAAACGGGAGGCAGGGGAGGCAGAAGAGTCCCATACCTCCTCAGCAACCGCAAACGGGACGAAACTGGCACCAATAAAGGGAAGCCAGCATAGCGCCCAACCGACCATACAGGAGAAGAGAATAGCGACCCCAGAGAACGCAAAAATTAGCAGCGACCAAGAGAGAAGTGGATCGATGAGAGTCGAGGCAGCTAAAAGTATTAAGTCCACATTGTCAGATGGGGAGACCCACCCAGTATGGAGCAATACTTCATACAGCGGAGGATTAAATGGGACCTCACCAATAGCGACCACAAAACCATTAATTAAAGAGAGTGGTCAGAGCAACAAAATTCGAGAAGAGAGAGAAAAAGTAGAGAGTAGAAAGAGTAGAGAGAGCAACAAAATTCGAGAAGAGAGAGAAATAGTAGAGAGTAGAGAGAGTAGTGAGAGCAACAAAATTCGAGAAGAGAGAGAAATAGTAGAGAGTAGAGAGAGTAGTGACAGCAACAAAATTCGAGAAGAGAGAAAAAAAGTAGAGAATAGAGAGAGTCGTGAGAGCAAAAGGGGACCGAAAGAGTGACAACCTTACCGATCCTCGAAGGGTCCGACGTAACGGCGCTCAATCCAACAGCTGACGAGCAGAAGGATTTCGAGCACCTAGCCCTCGTACGAGAGGCGGTCGACCTTCTGGAAGGGTCACAGGTGTCCACTCCCTCGTTGGAGGGCCCCTCCACCTTTGTTACAGACGTAGATGTTGGGGTGCCCACATCTAGTCTAGGGGGGGAGAGCAGCGTACTACGTACGCCGGAGGCCGACCAACTTGAGGTTCCGGAACCAGGCGAAGTCGAAGTCGCAGGTATGAGCGCAGAGAACCGCATCTTCACGAAGGTAATACTAGGTGGTAGACCGTACAGAGCCCTAATTGATGGAGGAGTCACGGTCTCCCTAGTAGGACCAGAGATAGCGGCTAAGTTCAAGGACCGATTGCGACCAGCGAACTCTGTTATAAGAAGTGCGTTAGGTGGAACAAAGAAAGTATTCGGGTATCTGGACATCAACATGGAATTGGATGGCAGGTCCAGGAAGCTGACGGTAAGAGCCGTAGATCCTTGCGACCACGACATTTTACTTGGACAGGACTTTACCACCCCATGGGACGTTGATGTAAGACACGGCAGACGGATGTGGAGGACTAACGAGGGCCCGTGGAAGCAATCTTGGGACGACGAGGAAATCGAAGCGACCCCAGCATACGCCGAATGCGCCGAAATTACCGAGGCAGACGACGAGCAGCGGAAAGCCATAGAAGACCTAGTGACCAAGATATTACCTCCGCCATCGGAAAATTTAGGAACGACAGAATACATTGTCGACCCACACTGACCGAACATCACATAGATGTACTCTCCGCAGCCGCCATCAAACATCGGCCAAGGAGAATGTCACCCAAACTTCTGCAAGTAGTACACGAAGAGATAGAGAAGATGTTCAGGAGTGGAGTAATAAATCGATCGGCAAGTGAATGGAGTAGCGCCCCGGTAATCATCAAGAAGCCAGACGGGAGCTATAGATTTTGTATAGATTATCGCGACCTCAACAAAGTGATCCGGAAGGATGCATATCCTATTAGGAGCATGGATTCCATATTGGACAAATTGCGTAAAGCCAAATATTTGACCAAAATTGACCTCAAGCAGTGACAGAATATCCAGCGCCGAAGACCGTTAAGCAGCTGAGACGATTTCTGGGTATGGTAGGATGGTACTCGCGATTCATTGAGAACGACTCAGAGATGAAAATTCCGTTAGTGAGGTTACTAAGAAAGGGGCAAGAATGGAAATGGGATAGCGACCAACAAGAGGCCTTTGAAGGTCTAAAGAAGGCGCTAACGGTAGCTCCGGTCCTGGCAAGACCAGATTTTGGCAAAACCTTCACGGTCCAGAGTGATGCAAGCGGAGTGGCGATTGGGGCGGTTTTGACACAGGAAGGGGATGATGGAGAGCACCCCATCGTATATGTGAGTAGAGTACTCACGGCGGCTGAACGAAATTATACCACGTCCGAAAGAGAATGCTTGGCGTTATTATGGGCCATTAAGAAGTTGCGACCATACCTTGAAGGGTACGAATTCAAGGCCATCACCGACCATAGCGCCCTCCAATGGCTTCGTAATCTGAAGGACCCTACTTGACGACTAGCCCGTTGGGCACTTGAAATGTAGCAGTAGGACTTCGAAGTAATCCATCGGAAGGGCATTCTGCTGAAAGTGCCTGATGCGTTGTCCAGGATGTATGAAGATGGAGGGGAAATAGCTGGATTTGAAGAGATACAGGACGAGCGATACGTAACTAGGATGGAAGAAGTACAAAGACACCCACACCGATTCCCAGACTGGCGAATTGATGATGGCATGTTGTACAAATTTCGTAGCGACCCCGTATTAGACCCAGTGACATCTCGAGAAGAAGGATGGAGACTGGTCGTCCCAGTAGAGTACCGTGAGAGAGTGATGACGGAGAGCCACTCCATTACCTCCGCGGGATATCTGGGACTTGAGAAGACCTATGACCGAGTGGCCCGCGAGTACTACTGGCAAGGCATGTACTACGACGTGCGCCACTTCGTCCAGGCTTGTCTCGAATGCCAGAAGCACAAGTCCTCTCAGACGGGACCCCTAGGGCTACTAGGCAAAAGAATTGTAGAGCGACCATGGGCCGTAGTGGCAGCAAATCTTATGGAATTTCCACCAAGTAAGAGCCAATTCAAATACTTGGTAGTATTCTAAGATCTCTTCACGCGGTGGATCGAGCTGAAGCCGCTGAGGAAGGCGAATGGCAAGTCGGTGGCTCGCGCCCTAGAGGAGCTCATCTTGTTTCGGTGGGAGACGCCGAACTACGTACTCACAGATAACGGGAAAGAGTTCATCAATAAGCACCTGACCGCCACGCTGAAGGAGTATGGAGTGACCCATGTGACCACGCCACCGTACCATCCGCAAGCCAATCCAGTGGAGAGAAGCAATCGAACCCTAAAGACCATGATAGCGACCTTCGTAAAACAAGACCATCGGAATTGGGATGCCCATCTTCATGAGTTTAGGCATGCAGTCAACACTGCCATGCAAGCGACCACCAAGGTATCACCAGCCTTCTTGAATTATAGACGACACCCAAGGCCGGTGAAGAGTTTACGAAGAGAAGTAGAGCCAAAGCGACCAATTATTAGTAGCGACCCTGAAGATTGGTTAGAGAGAGTAAGAAGACTGGATGCCCTACGCGACCTAGTAATCAGGCATATCGATTCTGCAAAGGAGCGACAAGCCAAATACTATAATCGTGGCAGGAAGGTGGCGACATTCCAGGTAGGAGACTTAGTAATGAGGGCAAACCACCACTTGTCAAACAAGGAAAAGCGTTTTTCGGCTAAGTTAGCTGGCCGGTTTGACGGCCCGTTTGCCATCAAAGAAGTTAAGTCTCCGCTGGTATAAGTGCTAAATATGGGTGAGGATAAAAGAATACCCGAGGTGCACGTGACCGAATTGAAAAGATATATTCCCCCAAGGGAGAGAGCCCCGTAGTAGCGACCTCCTCTTTACAAGCGACCTCGAAGTTGTTATATTTTTTTTTGTCGTTATGTTCACAGATTAAAGAAGAGAACCATCGACGAGAATGTTCAGAGCTAGGGGAGTGCGCAGAGGCCGAACGAGCCGAGGAGATCACCACCCTTATCCCGAGTTCGAATACCCCGCTAGCTGCCGTATCCCGAATGACGATCGGGTACAGCAAGTGGGAGTTATGGCGACCCTTCGTAGCCCTCCACCTACGATTGGAGATAGCCCCATGACCGCCCCCGAATGGGAAACCGCGGTGCAGCAGGAGTGGGAGCAGCAGGAGAATAATCGGGCCTTCAACGCTCTGATGGCGACGACCCAAACCCAGGAGTTCCCACGGGAATTGCCCCCATCCTATCCTGCTGGAGTGGAACCCATGGGCCCCGCGGACATCGAGGTTGGAACCCACACTCCATCGGGACACGACGATACCCAGCAACCCGGAGAGGATTGGAGGGTCCAGGAAGCTGGGAAAGGAATGGCGGTCCACGGGTTCGCCCCTCACTCCGAGCCACGGGGTATGTCGTTCGTTGCGACCCGGATCAGCGACCCCACCAGAGCAGAACCATCAAGACACCAGATGGCGTCGATCGCCCCGAGCGACCCGAGACGAGTCACCTGGGCGGATGAGCAGGAGGAAGAGAAAGCCATCCGGGAGCGGATGAGGAACCGCCGACTCCAACCCGCCCCTCAGCAAGTGGAAGTTGAACACCCTCCTCCACCCGTGAGGAGTTTGGCAGCGCGCTTGATGGCTGCTCGGGCTACGGGAGCGATATCTCGTCGTCTGGCCCAAGAGGTGGAGCAAACGGAGGGGCCGCCTCCAGAAGAACATCATGGTGTCACCATTAGCCAACGGGAGATTCCAGAAGGGGAGGAATCGAGGGAACCTTGTCCGGAACCCGACATACCCCCGACGCACCCGACTCCTCCATCAATTCCCCTGGAAACAGGGCCGTCAAGGACCCCATTGGCCTGGGACCTGGACGAGGAATTGACCGTGAGTGGAGAGGTTGCCGGGTTGAGGGAAGTCCCCTACCCTCCCCCTATCTCAGCTCGGAGGCATCGGTATAACCCGCGGCGGCAGCTCCAATTAGATGATTACGAGTCGCCGGTGGCGGAGAGGGTGGCAGCCATGCGCGCGCAGTCACCACCCCCGGGACCGGCGCTTCTCAGCAGTCGGCGGCAGGTGTCCGTCGAGCCGGTGGAGACCCGCCGGGTGAAGCTCACGGGCATTATGTTTAGCCACGGACTAATCCCCATACCCTCTGACCCGACGCTTGACCCTCCTGAGGGGGCTTGCAACAATTGTTGGCAGAAGGGGCATATATCGTGGAGATGTTCGAGGCCCCGCCAAAATACTTGGTGTCGAAACTGCGGCAGGCGGGGCGTAAAAGTGACGAGCTGCCCCAGATGCAGTGAGCCTCACCGGGACTGGGTCCGGTGGAAGTATGAGGGGGGATCGGCCCCGCTGGGCATGAACCTACGAGACGAACCTCGCGATCCTCCGCCGGGGACGGGTACGGCGTCGTCGACAGCCGGGGAACCGGCTCCGGCGCGGGGGGTCTCGCAACCGTCTACGTTGCCCTCAGCGACGGTATTCCCGTCGGAGCGGAGTCATAGGAACCCAGAGAGACCGACGCCAGCCCCGCGTCATGTACTGCACCCACCACCAGACCCACCAAGCGACCACTCTAAGTCTGCCGCCCCGCAAGAAGATATCATGGGGAGGATCCAGCGGCTGGCGGAGAGCCTTTCGGACCTTCCGCCACACGATCGAGCTGCCCTGCGACGCGCCACCTTGGAGGCCCATCGCCTTGAGAAGAGCCATCGAAGCGACCCATAGAAGGAGGGCAACCTGACGATCTAGCGACCACCATGATAATAGCGACCCATCCGAGACCCTATGCATCGGCGACCAAAAAGGGCATAACCTGAGAACTACTAGCGACCGAAACCTGGAGTGACGGAGGCATACCCATGCCCAGTAAGTTGTTAAAAGGCTTGTTATTTATTTATTTATTTGGAATTTTTTTATTTTTATAATTTCCCCTATGGTCGCGCGATCTATGAGCGCGGTTGCTCTGTGGTCGGATTGGAAGTAGTAAGTTGAGGTATTAATACATTTTTTTTGTTGTTTTCAGCTTGATTAGTTTAAGTGTATAGATGTATATATATATTGTTTTTTTTGCAAAAGCTCTGGTGCCGAGGGTTGTTCGGGAATCGCATTGATGGGATACAATGGCCCAATTAGAGTCTCGTTGATTATTGGAATAACCAGTCCACTCCTGGCGGTGTGTCCCGTTTAGGGGGGGAGAGTTTGTGACGTGTATTTCACGTCCCAATAATATTAAATACGGGCAGTCAATCGCGACCCAGGCGCCCGTCACCAGAGCCGAGCATTTCTCACATTTAATTAGTATTGTTATTAATGGGGTATTGTTATTATTTGTTGAGGGAATGAGGATAAGGAGTCGCGACCGAGGAAGGCCGCAGACCGGCACACACACGCACAGACCCATACCAGCGGCACCAGCTGATCGCCGCAGCGACGACTGCTCGGAGCGAGCAACGGCGACGAGTCTACACACACAGGCACAGCACCAACATCACTGCACACTGTACGCGCGACTCTCTCTCTCTCTCTCGCTTGCTCTTTCTTCCTCGCCTCTCGAGGATGATGAGCCGCTGCCCGCGCACACACATACACACACGCGCGCGCGGCCGCCCTCTCTCCCGATGCACGCAGACGCGGGAGGAGAGAGGATTCACAGCGGCAGCGGCGGCTTCCTCGAGGCACACCATCTCGGCTGTAGCCACGAGAGAGAGAGAGAGAGAGAGAGATATACCGACACGGCTGTCGGCAGAGGGGAGAGCTAGCAGCCGCCGCGCCGCGAGCCGCATGAAGCTGCCGGCCTCTCCTAGCGTAGGCCGACGCGCGCACGTCGCCGCTGCCAACTGTGTTGGTCCGGCAGCGACAAAACCGAAAGCGCCCGATATAGATATACACGCCGGGTTGCCCGCGCGTGTATATCTAGCAATTCATAATTGCCCGCGCTGCTTAAACAGGGCGGCATTCGCGAAGCGAGCCAATGAGGAATAGCGACTCAAATCACCGCTGACTTGGCCTTGATTTTTGCATCTAGGGAAAATCAAGGCCAATCACCGTAAAGGAAAGGGCGGAAGCAACAGGAGTTTGAGCTGAAGTTGCGCGGGAAGAAAAGCCAAAATTTTGGAAGAGATTTCCGCCCTCTACGATTTTGATCATTGACTGCCCGGCCTTCAAGTGAGATAGTCGAGAGAAATTGTGCCTGCCGTTCGAGAATTGAGACCGCGTGGGGAGACCTTTGGCGTAGATAATCCCGGCGAGCGATAGATTGGGAAATTTAACCGGCGACCTGTGACCTGCGAGGACGAACATCGTGGACGCGCCCGACTAACCACGGTGAGTGGACTGTAATTGCCGAGCTTCCTTCGGCACTTGCAAGTGAATTATATAATTGTAGTACATCGCCGCCATGTGCTCGGGGCTCATAGGAAAATAAAGTCGTGGTGGTGTGACACCGGTATATAAGATCAGTGCGGGTCGGACCGGTAGGAAATTTAAGTATTAGTGTGGGGAAATTTCCGCGACTCGGGAAGTCGGGAGACATGGTGAGAGTGGTCGTCGCGAGCGACGCGTGATAAGGCTAGCGTAGCCATTTCTGTGTATAGCGATAACTTAGATATAAGCTAAATTGTAACTTGCGACCGGTAGTGTTACCCGACGATGAGAAATAAAGTTGAATATATTTAAAGTGAAATTTGTGGGTAATTATTATAAATTTGTGAAATCCTGATTTTTCCTATTCACGGAACTTCCTCTGGGAAAGGGGCTCGTGCCGAGTTAGCCGCGCTTTACCTGGCGCCCATTAATTGAGAAAATTTGGTAAAGTGTCGAGACAATGATAAGCCATAGTAACCCCTCACATTACAAATGTAGTGGTTTCTGATTTCAAATCAGGAAAGCCATGTTACACATGCTAACTTGTATCAGTAAATCATGAGTGACGAGTGGCATCTTTTTTTGCTGATGTTTGCAATCCATAACTGTTTACTCAACATTAAGTGATGCGACGAAAAGTTTGTTAGTACTATGAGTTTTAAAATCTGACTAAGTGGAACATAGTTCGAACCCAATAACTGAGTTATCTAGTGTAAAACGTTAGGAATCGTCTGAAAATGTAACAGCAGTTTTAGATATTTGAAGTAAAAGTATTACAGTCGCGCAATCCTGAGCACTGTGAACTACTCTATTAGTGTTCAGTTCACCTGTATATACGAATTGTTTAAAGTTAAGTAGTTTAAATAGTACTATCTCTTTTTCTGATGTAATGGCTAAAACCTTGATTTTAGAAAATTTTACAAAATTTATTATTACATATATTGTCGAAGTGAGATTTGCCATTACATCGTTTATTTAATTCTTGAAATAAAGTCATGTTTAATCATTATTTCAATTCTCAAATATATTTTGTACTGTAATAATAAAAAATAAAAAACATATACTATAACGTATGTAATAATCCTCCTTTTCTTTCTAAAGAGTGCTGCTTATGTGATGGAAGGGAAAACGTTCAGAAATTACGGTCCTGCAATCACCGACTCTGCGTCACTTGTACACGGAGGCTGATCACGAGAAAATTCCCAATATGTAGAGGGGATATAACATCCTATTTGCCCTTACGTATGATGGGTGGAGAGAGATGGGATGATGGGATTCCGGTTCAACTTGAACAGGAATTCCATCGTCAATTACTGCGAGATAACGGGTTCGACCTTGAATAGATCATTTAAGTAGATCGTGTCAACAGATTATGTAAGTCTCAATGATTTTATGCTACGTGATTAAAATCATTAAATATTATTTTAGATAAAATAAGCAACACCGAGTCACAGGGGACACCGAGGACACCGAGGACACCGAGGACGTCGGGGATACGGAGAACGCTGAGGACACCGAGGACACCGAGGACACCGAGGACACCGAGGACACCGAGGACACCGAGGACACCGAGGACACCGAGGACACCGAAGACACCGAGGACACCGAGGACACGTAGGACACCGAGAACTCCGAGGACACCGAGGACTCCGAGGACACCGAGGACTCCGAGGACACCGAGGACTCCGAGGACACCGAGGACTCCGAGGACACCGAGGACTTCGAGGACACCGAGGACTTCGAGGACACCGAGGACACCGAGGACACCGAGGACATTATGATGGAATTTATCTATATAAGTTTATCTAAGTAGATTTCGTAATTAGATTATGTAATTTCGATAATTTTATACTTTTAATTATAATTTTAAATGCTTTAAAACTATTCTAGACTAAATTAAAATAAGCAACATCGGCAAGATCGAGGATATGGAGGACATCGAGGATATGGAGGACATCGAGGATATGGAGGACATCGAGAACATGGTGGACATAGTGCTCAAGTCCTGCAAGTTTTTTTTCAGCTGTGGATTAGGTCTAACCTTGTTGAAATTTTAGATCAAAATTTGTTGTATTCAATTTTTTTTTCTTTTTATTGATTTTAAATCTTTTAATCCTTCCTTAATTCATTTTTTGATTTTTTTTTAAACATTAATTTCAACTAGGGAAGGGATACCACATAAAAAAACGCGCCTATCTATTTTTACCTCGTGGAAAAAAAATAGAATAATCCTTTGATGCATAGTCCGAACCACGGTAACACCAAATTTAAATTTGAGTTTTGAAGTATTATTAGTAGATTCGCAATAATTTAAGCTAGTATACCAAAGTCGCTACACGCATTCCTAACCAAGTCCATAATTTGTTGCTAATTGGTTACGCTTTTTTAAAATTTTGTTACTAATTCCGTTTCTGAGAAACCCAAGATCTAATAAGTTAAGGGGTCCGAAAGTCATTTCCCTGAATTATCGACCGAACCATACATTATTTACTTTAAAAACAAAATGACGTTTATTTAACTAAAACCCAAACTCGTTAGCCCTCCAATGAGCAATAATAGACCTATGTGCAAAGTTTCAGATGTTAAAAACAACGGCACCCTAAAAAAATTGGAATGAATTTTATAATATTTCATTACAAGTTTTTTTTAAGGTGCCGTTGTTATTAACGTCTCAAACTTCATACATTTGTTCATAATTACTCAATGGAGGGCTACGGAGTTTGGGTTTTAGATAAATAAACGTCATTTTGTTTCTAAAGTACGTAATGTATGGTTCGGTCGGTAATTCAGGGAAATGACTTCGGGATCCCCTTAACTATTAAGCTAACATACCAATTGCCGTAGCTTTGAAACTTTTGGCTCTAACGAAATAATTCAGTCGGCATATTTTATTTCTTATTTATTATTTTAAGATGGCTGTACGAAAAATAGCCAACTATCAACCCCTAGTCCACAAAAAACATGAGAATATAAATATTTTTATATTAATACATTATATGAATGTATTGTATTAATATGAATTGTATTAGAGACCCCACTCAATTTTTAATCACCTGTAACTTTGTAAATATAATAATAATCGTAGTATTTTACAGCATAACATTTCACCTTTATGTGAATTCGTCGAATATTGTTAGAATTATTCTGTGAACGTTTTATGGTGCAAAAATTTATTAATTTGAAAGTTATAATCAATTAAAAGGCGAAAACATAGAGTAAATAAAAATATAAATTTGAATTGAAAACCTTTTTTCATGCGAAAATGGTTTGTTTTCGAAGGTTTATATAGACGTTTTTCCGAGAACAGAGGTTTGAGGAGAACTGGGTTTGTATTATCCTTGTCTAACCGATAGATTGCCAACGCTCATGGTGCACACAGAATTTTGTATATAGTCTAGAAAGATTCCTACTTACTTTTTTTACCATTTTGAAAATATTTGTCCATTCTCATCAAAGTTGAATACAAGTAACCATAATTATAAATTAAATAATGTTATTTAAATAATAAAAGACAGTATTTTTACGTAATTTATACCATTTTTCATAAATAATTATTTTTCATTTGATCTAGATCAAAACACAGCACCTTGCCGATGCACAAATATATTCATAGTGCTAGAAAGAAAATGTCAAATTAATTTAAAAAGTTTAGAAAAAAATTAATGCACCTGGAATGTTCTGAATAAAGATAAACAAACTATAGAAAGATCTGTTTTTGAAAAAAAAAATATCGTACTTTATAATGCAATTTTTAAACTGAAAATTTTATGAAAATAAAAAATGCGATACGTTTTTGTGTTAAGAATGGTTTAAATAATTGAAAAAAAATCGTTTTTTATGGTAAAAAAAGTAGGTATTCTCCTTAAAGTAATTCGGACTTTCTGACGTTTTCGGGATATGGGGAGATGATTTTTATAATTCAGGGGTTGACATTTGGGATTTCTGGTAGTGCTATGTTAAAGCAACAAATTAGCAACAAAATATACACGTTTTTATCCGGGACAGCTCGATTGGTTTAACGTAATTCGTATTTTCTGGCGGTTTCAGGATACTTATGGGGGTAGTTTTTACAAGCTAGGGGTTGATATTTGGATATTTCTGGTACAGCTATCTTAACACAATAAATTAGCAACAAAATATGCCTCCTGAATTATTCTGTTAGAGTCAATAGTTTCAAAGTTACGGCAGTTGGTCTACTCGCTTAATAAGATAAAGTACCCAGTACTGGGACAAAGTGAAAATTGGGAGCAGTACTGGGTCAGTAGCAAAACACCTCTAGTACTTTTAAATCTGATAAAAGTATGGATTCATTAGCGTTGTTTATTATGTTATCTTTGTAGTTAAGGCGATATTTTGTTAATTTAAAGCTTAAAATTATTATAAAACAAAATACAAATCTTTTGAGGTTACGTTTCAGAAGCGTGTATAAGCGAATTTTAGTCCCACTTCACATGCCTCTCAATTTACATAACCTAGTAAAGGGACATATTTACTAATATATGTCCCACTACTGCATCCGAACGATGTCCCAGTACTGCGTCCAGGTCGATATAGCACGTCCAATTTCTGTATCCTTGTGTACATTTTTTCAAACATACTCTTTTAATATAAAAAAGAATTTTAATGTCTTTGTATGTGCATAAATAAGTAAAATTGATTGCAAATTAATGGTTAAATTTAAATGTTTTGAACAATTTTGCTTGTTGTCAGTTCGTGAATCACATTAAAAACTGTCCCAGTACTGGGTACTTTACCTTAGTTAACTTATCAGAGCTCGCGTTTCTCAGAAAAGGTATTAATAGCAAAATTTTAAAATAGTGTAACAAATTAGCAACAAATTAAGGGCTTGGTTAGGAAACTCCTGTTTTCCGATTATGATGATTAACCGTTCATTACAAAAGTGCTACAAAGGGTTAAAAAGTCTGTAAAATTATGTATTTTGAAGTAAATCTATGCATCTTTTTGTATGTAAAATGTATTTAAATTAACAAAATATATTTATTAAATCGTGGAAATTTCTTTTAGAATTTTTATTTCCAGAGATGAGGCGTTATTTTTATAATGTATGTTTTTTACAGCACGCCCATTGTAAATGTAATGTTATATAAATATAATTGTAATATATTATGTAAATAATAAATACTAATGTCATTTGAACACGACTATATTGTAAAAATATACTCCATATACATACATGTAAAAATATAATTATTAATTATCTAGTGTATTTGTAATTAGTTTAACCAAAGTCTTCGTGGCCCAATTATGAATATGATTAATAAAGAAAAAGCAATAATAAATTAATAATGTTTAGTACTTACCTATAAACCTATAAACGTATATAAAAATATTTTATGATATATTCTATATAAATTATAATAACATAAGTACACATGGTTATAGTTGTTTATATTGAATAAAGATTAATTAGGTATTCCTTAATGAAACGATAATTTTTCGCATCTCTTTTGTGCATTTTTTAAAATTATTTTTTTTACTTAATCAAGAATTATACCTTCTATATTAGAATCCAGCATTGGATGAAGAAATCAAACGGAAATTCAAAAATTATTGTATTTGACATTTCCTGTCAAATGATTTGCACAAGTCATTTTGCAGATGTTTGTTATTTCACTGAGAATGCAATATTGTAGCAATATTGTCTACTGATATACAAGTCATCCTAACGAAATTGAACCAATTAACCTGGTTAAGACTTGCTGGTGGTTGCCACCCTGGCAGCTACTTTGTGAAGCTTAGGTAGTGGGTAAGAAGAATAATGAGTAAAAGTTGAGAATAATGTCAGAAAGAGATTTCAGATATAAAACTCGCTCATTGAAATATTTTTAAGTTATTTAAGGTTTTAGACTATACAAATAACAACAAAAAAGACAAATAATATTAATTAGTATTTTTTTGGTAATTTATCAAACGAAAATTCTTAAATGCATTGAATAATAGTGCAATACGTTATTTTTTTATTCTTAAATCTATTTTTTTGCGTTATTTTCCACTTTTACTACGTATTCTTGTGCTATTTACGGAGTCGCTATATGTACGAAAATACGTAGTTGAATACTCGAACTGTCATAAGAATAGAAAATTAGCATAATCATTTAATAACTGATTTTCGATTCTGCTAGTAATTCGAGTAATTCGCTATGTAGTTTAAGTAAATAAATCTACTCTGAAAAAAAATTGATTCTGAGGCATATTTTTGAGAACAACGAAATTTTCGGATATAATTTATAGACAGGAAAAGTAGGTCTAACGCATCTCCTTAACCCACTAGCTAAACTTCCTAAACTGTCCACATGAGTGGCGTTCCCGGTAGGTCTTAAGGACATGTGAAAATAAATAAAAAATCCCTACCTTACCGGCATTGCATTTATATATTTTTCTCTGCAAAAAATAAATATTTTTATAAAACGCCATACCATGCCCTCCGTATTTTTACCAGGACTCTTCAGATACATTTTCAAAAGCTTTCATTATTAGCTCTCTGAGAAAAATACATTTGAATATCCATTATCCATATTTTTCTCAGAGAGTTAATAATGAAAGCTTTGAACACTTTAACTGACGGTTGCTGGTAAGAATACGGATGGCACAGTATGGCGTTTTTTAGAAATATTTATTTATTGCAGAGAAAAAAATATAAACGTGATGCCGTTAAGGTAGGCATTTTTAGTTGACTTTCACATACCCTTAACCAGGTAAATACAAACAATTTTTACGTTTTCGGTATGGAATGTAGTTTGGTCTATATATCGTATACTCCATAGTTTCCGTATTCGGTCCAAGCATTTAAAATACCGTGGGCTGAAAATGGCGGCGATTGGGAAGTGTCCGAGAGAACACACCTTGTATATTTACGTCATGGTTACCGTCGTCGCTTCGGTCGATTCTTTTATCCCCTCCAAGCTGACGCTCGGAGCGAATACGTTTTAGGTATAAATCACGCCATCTACATGTGCTCCTAGAAATTGCGGCATAGTGCGTTTCGTACACATAAGAATTGTACACGTAAGTATTGTGTACAATTTTTCATTGGTCAAATATATCTATATATAATTTGACCAATGCTAAATTGTGTAGAATAATTACGTGTATAATTCTTGAGTGTAAAAAACGCGCTATGCCATTTGAGTAATGCTAAATTGTGTAAAATAATTACGTGTATAATTCTTATTTGTAAGAAACGTACTATGCCAATTTGTGCACGAAAGTAATTTGTGTACAATAATTATACACGAAACAAGTTGGTGCACAATGGAATTATTGTTACTACACACACTAAATACTATGTGTAGAATAAATATTTCAAGAAAACTGAGCGTATACAACTGGTTCTATTAAAATAGTACCTGTGTAAAATAATCCTGTGCTCACAATAATTTGTTTTGTGTACAATCTTTTGTGTATAATATAATAACTTTACAGTTTACTGTCGGGGAAATGTGCATAATAAATTTTTGTATAATTTTTCGGTGTAAGATAAATAAACTAATATTTTACTGTTAATTTTATGTGCATAACAATTTGTGCATAATAACTAGCTTCATTTTTTTAAATTTAATTAAAAATATTGTGTAAAAGTAAAAATATAATGTGTAGAATATTAATGGCGTATTTTTATGTGTAAAATAATTAAGTGTATAATTCTTATGTGTAAGAACTGCTCTATGCCATAATAATTAACGTAGATAATTCTATATTATATTTATCATTCAAGTATTTGTTATAATTTATAATTTATTCATTTGCAATAGAGATTACCCATCTGTCTCCTTCCTATCTCCGTTGTGTAAACCCAATAAAATTGTTGTGTAAACCCAATCAAAGCACATTAGCCAATCATAAAAGTAATCATATAATTAATGAGGTGATTATTTAATATTATTTCAATACATGGTGTAGTAATATTTTACAAGCACAACCTTATTAGGTAAGAAAGCATTTCATTTTATTTTATTAAAAATTTTTATTATATGTTTTTGTAATTGTAATACTTTTCAATTCAACAAGTTTTTTTCCTTTTAAAAGTATATTTATATGATTATTTTTTTATACCCATTAGAAAAAAATTAAGTAGAACATATTCATTTTAAATTGACAAATAGATCTAAATATACACAAGTGGTATATATATATATATACATATATATATATATATATATATATATATATATATATATATATATATATATATATATATATATATATATGTGTGTATTTTACAAGTTAAATAGTGTTCTATAAAATTTTATTGGGTATACACAACGGAGATAGGAAGGAGACAGATGGGTAATCTCTATTGCAAATGAATAAATTAAAAATTATAACAAATACTTGAATGATAAATATAATATAGATTTATCTTCGATAATTATTATACAGGTTATCGTAATGATTTTTAAGTTAATCTTTTTCAATAGAGGTGGGAAAGGGATTCTGATAATTAAATGATAATCATGAAAAATATATGTGAGTTTATCATGTCAATAAATCACATTTCTTTATCAGTACATTATTAAATATGATTATTAGTAAATTAAACAAAACAAAAAAATCAACGCACCATTCTATTTACCTCATAGGTGGTGTGGAAAAAATAGAAAAAATAATAATATTATTTCCTTATAAGAATTAATAATGTCAAGCAAACAAATAATTTTAACTATTGTTGTAAGTTGTGGGGGATGGTGAGCGGAGCGAGCAGGGGGTGCAGCCCTCGTAGTATATATATATATATATATATATATATATATATATATATATATATATATATATATATATATATATATATATACTACGAGGGCTGCACCCCCTGCTCGCTCCGCTCACCATATATATATATATATATATATATATATATATATGGTCATATTTAGCTCCGAACAACTTTAAACATATTGGCTTAAAAGAATATGATACAATTTACATGTATTCTACATACTAAAAGGAATATTTTATCTGAAATTAATCATGTATATTTAACTATAAAATTTTTACATGTTTGTACAACAATTGAGAATTTCAGTTTTTTATTTATCTTCTTAATCTACTTGTCTATCGTGCTCGTGAGCCTAAAGCACTACATTTCGCATTCGTACTTCATCCTCTGCGATACCCTATATTACCTTAAACAAATCTAATGTTTATTCCATTCATTCTTACTTTATCTTACTTTAACTTATAATTCTATTAATTAATATTCTACCACTTTTTTTCTTTTTTTTTTCTTTATTAAATTAAATTATGAATCTAATCTTGCCTCTAACCTACTCTATCTCCCTATGTATACTACTATAATCTGTTCTTTCTCTTCTATCTCTTCTTTCTTCGCTCTTCCATTCTCTTCATCCCATATGTACCATATCCCATCTACTCTTAATCTTCTGTTTTCGTAGATAATCTCTACTCCTCTACCTCTTTTCTCAGCTTTTCATTCCTGCTTCCTTGCCTCTTGCCACAACAAGAATCTATTCCTCCTATCTCTTGCACTCAGCCATTCGTCCACCTCCACTATCCCTTCTCTTTTAAATTTTCTGCTCAGGCTTAACATTTTCTCTTTCGATCCCGGATTATTGAAGATAATCTTGGTTATCAGATAAGAATGTCTGGTGTTTTCCAGCAAACTTCCCACGCTGCCTACTATTACTTTTGACCAATCTCTAACCTTTCTATCTCTTTGCCATTTCTATCCTCTTCTCAGAATCAACCCATACTTTTTCCAATTCTTTCCTACCTTGTTAATCCATGATATCTTTCTACATTCTCTTACTAATAGTATCTTTCTTTCTTCTTTTTCTTTACTCTACCATTTCTCTGTCTTTTGTTCCTTACTTTCCTTCCTCTCTGAAGCGGTTGAGTTCCCCACCGATGCAGATCTCACCGCTTCTCTCTCCCCCTGGCCACCCGTGAATATGTTTTTCATCCATTCCGTCTCTTCCTATAGTGTTTTTACTTTTTCCCGCAGCTCGTCATTTATCTCCCTCTGCTTCTCCCACTTTTTTCTCAACTCTATTCTTTCCAAATCTTTTAGCTTTTACTTCTCTCTGCTTCTCATCACCTTTCCCATTATTTTCACCTCTTCGATAATTTCGTTCACTTCTCTTCGCTACTTTTCTCCCATCATTGTTTCAACTCTCCTTACCCATGTTTCTTACTTTCCGATCTCTTTTTTATTTTTCTCTTCCCTTTCACTGGGGCCGTTCTCTGCTTCTACTTGTATTGGTTATGTTTCCGTATGCTCCTTATGCGCGCGCCGTCCCATGCGTCTTCCGTTATTTCTCTCCGTAGCTCTCTTAAGGTACATTCACATTGTTCTTTCCTTCTTTTCCGTTATATCCACGAACCTCTCCTTTCCCTTCTTCCTCTTCTCTACTGAATACTATTTCACTCTCTCGTTCTCGTACTTCTCTTTTCCTCTTCTAGTCTATCTTCCATCGTACTTCTCTTTTCCTCTTCCAGTCTATCTTCCAGAATTTTGCTATATTTTCTTTTCCCCATTACGGACTGTCTTCCAGTTACTCTCTTATCTGCCCATGTAGCTGCATTTTTCAAACACGTGTACCGGATATTCCTCTTCATCCTAACACAGTCTGCAGACTCTGTCTTCTTCTCCGGTCCATATCTACATGGTCTGGTTTCGTTACCTAGCCTGTCACGGCGCGCTCCGATCAAGTTTAAATAAAAAGATCTTGCACCTGGCGAGTTTTTTTATAAATCATTCCTGGGATATCTTCCGATGATTTTAAGCCTAAAATGAAAATAATCCCTAGAGGGATTCTCAAATAAACTCGATATTTGATCATTTTCGTAGGTTATCGCGACTATTTTCTATATTGCATCTTGTATTTAGATTTCTTAGGTTTTAAAAATATATTTCAACATCAGAAATAAGTTTATAAATGCTCAATAGGTATTAAAACTTTTAAATTCATAAAAATTTTCAAAACCGTATTCGAATTTTCAAACTTTTCGATCATTTTATTACATTAAAAAAATATCTTTATTATGTACAATAATTAAAATGAATGTAAACTATTATATTCACATAAAGCACGTTGCAACCTCTCTGCATATTCTGGATGGTTCTTAAAAACTTTATATTTCTCCCACACAGATTTGAAATCAGCATTGACAGATTCCATAGCCTGTTCACTATAAAATCCAATTCCCATCTGAACTTCTTCGCAAAAGTCAGGCACATGAAAAAATACTGCATGAATTTTGGGCGTTATTGGTACATTTAAATGTAAATAACTTTGCTTGAAGACATTGATCTTATCTTTGAAAGATGGGTCAAGATTTTTCCCAAAGCAGGCATGTACAACATTTTTGAAGAGCTCAAAAGCATTTACATATTTCAAACATCCCAATATTATTTTGTCTAATAATATCTTGCACGAATTGCCATTAAAACTTGTATTACCCTGACGTATATCACGAGTGACATGGCATGATTGTGCCCATAGAAGAGCGTCTTTCTCGAATTCAGCCAATAAGTGTCTATACAATGTATTTACTACACCTAGCATCAAATGAAGTTCAGGTGGAGGTATTATCTGAAGAAATGTTTTGTCTACATCAGTTGATAAAAGAGGCGGATGAATACAATTTTTATGATTCTTCGCATCTTTTTTGACAGATCCGGCTTGATGCCAGTTTATATAATTTTGAAACGTATTATTTATTGTCCTCGGTATTCCGCAGCTACTTAAATCATTTTTCGATGCGAAACACCAAGTGCAGGGGTAAAAGCTGCTGTGTGACATGATGCCAACCATAATATTAGCAAGTTTTAAATCTGTCGCAATAGTTCCCTGAAAGTTGTTTATTTTTATTGCAGATCACAGCTGCGATACATTTTCATAATTTTCTTGAGAACTGTTTGCTAATGCTACGAGGGTAGTTCAATAAGTCTTTAGAATGACCAACAGATGGCGCGCGAATCGCTCTAAATCATCTGTTTTCAGTCAGCACCACTCCCGATTAGATATATGGTGCAGTCACAGTCCACATCTTCTGAGTTTACGTGTTTTTATAACCAATTGAAAAAAAAAATTGCTTGTTAAGAAAAATGGAAAAAAACGAGTTCAGAGCGGTAATTAAACATTTTCATTTAAAGGGTTTAACTCCATATGAGATAAAAAATGAATTGGACTCATCAAGTTCATGGCACATCTGCCCCTGCCTTAGCAACGGTTTAGAACTGGGTAAATGTTTTAAGCGTGGTCGTACATCAATAAGTGAAGAACCACGTTCAGGAAGGCCCGTAGAAGCAACTACTCCCGAAATCATCAATAAAATCCACGATATGGTGTTGAAGGATAGAAGATTAAAAGTGCGTGAGTTAGCTGAGGCCACAAGGATATCTATAGGTGCAGTTGTTTCAATTCTACATGAAAAATTAGGCATGAAAAAGCTATCGGCAAGATGGGTGCGGCGTTTGCTCTCAGCTAAGAATAAACGCAACAGAGTGGTCGCCTCTGAGGCTCTTTTGGCGCGCATAAGTCGGAATCCTGAGGAATTTTTTCGTCGATTTGTGACTGTGGATGAAACATGGATACACCACTACACTCCTGAGACAAAGGAACAATCCAAACAGTGGATTTCCACAGGCGAACCAGCTCCAAAGAAGGCAAAGACCGTAAAGTCAGCTGGTAAGGTT
Organism: Gastracanthus pulcherrimus; assembly: GCA_949152435.1. Taxonomy (NCBI): domain Eukaryota; kingdom Metazoa; phylum Arthropoda; class Insecta; order Hymenoptera; family Pteromalidae; genus Gastracanthus; species Gastracanthus pulcherrimus. The sequence continues at coordinate 85,123,813 of OX424575.1, forward strand.
ATGACTACAGTTTTTTGGGATGCACGTGGAATTATACTTATTGACTACTTGGAAAAGGGTAAAACAATTACTGGTGAGTATTATGCATCATTATTAGAGCAGCTGAAAGAAGAAATTTAAAAAAAACGACCACATTTGGCGAGAAAAAAAATTCTCTTTCATCACGACAACGCCCGAGTTCACACATGCTTCGTTTCAATGGCTAAAATTGAAGAACTAAAATTCGAATTGGTCGAACACCCACCGTATTCACCAGATTTAGCCCCCAGTGACTTTTTCTTATTTCCAAACTTGAAAAAATGGCTCGGTGGACAGAGATTTACGGACAACGAAGACGTCATTGCCTCTGTAAGTGCTTATTTTGAGGAACTTCCGAAAACGCACTTTTCTGAAGGATTAAAAAAACTTAAAAAGCGATTGACCAAGTGTATAGAGCTCCAAGGAGATTATGTTGAAAAATAAAAAAAAATTTACCCAAAAGAAATTGTTTTTATACTTTATTCTAAAGACTTATTGAACTACCCTCGTAGTATCAATAATTTGTTAACACCCGAATCTTTAAACCGTTTAGCAGAAATACCATTTTCGAACTTTTGCCGGTGTCTATTTAGCTTTTCATTTTCTGAAGTAGCTTCAATGGATAAACTGAGACGGCCTGTACCTATACCCTTATTATCAAGAACGGTACCATTAATTATTATTGTTAATGTTAATATGATATTAACATTAGTAATTATTATAAGCAAAATAAATTAGTTAATACATTTAGGATATCAAAAAAACGTAGTATTAATTAAAAGTTAGTTTTTTTTATAAGAAATCATTTAATTAATTATTTAATTATTGCGGAAATGATTCGGTTTTATATTTGTTAACTAAGATGATACGGCGGGGCCAACGTAATGGCTAAGAACGCGCGCGTGTGCATATACACACATGAGCGCGCAGACATACGAAAGCGTGTTCAGCGAGGAGCAACGAATTCGTGAGTATTGGAAGAGTGGGGATTCGCGAATATCGTGAGAAGGAGGACGGGAGCGAGAGAGATGGAGAGAGTGTAATTTTTGTACTCTTTAATTGTACTTTTACCCTCAATAAAAAAACCAAGTTTCATACTAATAATTATAACTCATTTTTCCCCGCCTCCACCTATTATTCGGGTGCGCCGGACGTCCTTCAGTAGCCACTGGAGGGGGAAACGCGCTAACGAATTTTATAAAAGGCATAGCTCGGGGCGGCCAACGCGCTGCCCGAGACTACGTCTTCAGGGTTTTACCCGAGAAAAGCGCGCTGGTGCCTTTCTCGGGGTTTTGACTGCTTGCCCGGCGGAGAGCTAACGCGCCCTCCTGCTGGTTCGAGTTAGCATACCAAAAACCAAAGTACAGTTGCACTTCTGCAGCTCCGACCTCGGCGGCTGCAGGAGCGTAACTATCAAGGGGAATCCAGGAAGAGGTTGTTTCTCGCTCACTTCTTCGGGTCCGTAGGCGAACCGCGTGTAACAAAAACACAACTGGAAAACGAACTCTCCTACGTTGGAGTAGAAGAACGGCTTAAGTCCGTCACAAAACATATCTTCAGAAAACCCCCTCCCCCGTCAATACCAAACTTCAAGTGAAATTCAGACAATGAGCGTTTTTCTTTAATGTGTTCTATTAAACCATCAAGATTTGTGCAGTAAGCGACTGTTTCGGCTGCAGATGAAACTTTATCAGCCTTGACGTGAACAAAGTCAAAGTTTTTAGTACCAAAATAATTATCAACACAGTGACTTTTAATTGATAGTTTTTTTTTTTCAAATGCGTTTCCACGACCTTAGCATTTTTCGTAGCTACTCGTAAAGCTGTAGCAATCGCAAGTGTTTTCGTTTGGCTCAAATGTAAACTCATCTGGATTTTTAAAAAATCGTCTGCAGAAAAAAGCTCAGGTTTGCTTAAAGCTTTGTTATTTTGTGAACCAATAGCAACTTTAAGAGGCTTACCGCGTGTTTAAGAAAGTGATAGAGTTGTAGTATTTTGTGTATTTTCTGTAATCATTTTCCGTTTAAGCAAAGACGAAATTACTTGATCTGTAGCTCTTGGGCTTGTTTGCATAATGTTTTCAGTCAAATTCTCCAAGCGTACGGTAAAGTTACATTTATGAGATTTTCCTTTTCCCAACAAAGAAAAGCAGTAACTACACCGGCTTTCAACGGAAGGTGATTTTCTTTCATCTAGATTAAAATTGTATTATTATATTGTAGTTATTATAACTAGAAAAAGATATGTTTTAATAGCTTACTTGGAACTTTTATATTTGTCACATCAACAAGTATTCCATGTCGCTGAGGCATAACATTATTCTTTGCAAAATTTGAAAGTTTTCCAGGAGGGGGTTTTCTCGCAAGCTCACAAATATGACAAGCACATAAAACATCGTCGCTTGATCTAGTAGATTTCTTCAAAGGTTGAAGATCAGAAAATTTTGGTAGATTCACACTTATATCTTCATCGTTTCTAATTCTGTATAAATCACTTTTGCAACTACTGCATAGAACGAAAGGTAACCGGTCATCACTAGTATCGTACTCAAACTGTTTTTCAACAAGCACTTTTAATTCTCCTTTTACAGGAATCATTACTTTAGTTTTTCTTGCCTTCGGCATTTTTACTAACCGTAAAATCAGCATAAGTTTATTTATCGCAGCCATGGCAACAGAATACTAAATTTATCCTCGATGAAAGAAAAAAAAAAGAAACTTCGAGCGCACAGAAAAATATTTGAAATAAGAAGTTAAAAAATTTAATTTTTGAGCAGTATTTAAAAAAATTTATATGAATTTTAAAAGTTTAATGAGTATTAAGAATTTATAAGCTTATTTCTAATATTGAAATATATTTTTAAAGCCTAAGAAATCTAAATACAAGATGCAATATAGAAAATAGTCACGATAACCTACGAAAATGATCAAATATCGAGTTTATTTGAAAATCCCTCTAGGGATTATTTTCATTTTAGGCTTAAAATTATCGGAAGATATCCTAGGAATGATTTATAAAAAAACTCGCGAGGTGCAAGATCTTTTTATTTAAACTTGATCGGAGTGCGCCGTGCCATGCTATAAACCCACAAAGTGCCAAAATCATATAACGTTTGGAGTTGATGGGTATAGGTGTATGGATTTCGGGCTTGGGGTTTGGGGTTAGGGGGTTTGGGGTTTGTAGGTTAAAGTTTGGAAGTTTGTGGGTTGGGTTTATGGATTTTTGTTTTGCTGAGAAAGTTTTTATGGGTTGAATATTTGTCGTTAAAAATGTTAATTTTACATTTTTATATTTTTTGTATGCTATTATAATATTTTTTGTTGAAAGACAATTAGATGTACGGATAAGTATTTAAGATTTGGTATAAGTTTCATGCGTGCGCTCAAAGAAGCCGATTTCTTGTATTTATGGGCATTCTCCATGCATATTATAAACCTATCATTTTAGAAAATCACATTTAACTAATGATCATTTTGACTGAAGAGTTGTCTTTAGATTATATCGACAGTCTTTTTTGTAGGTCAATGAGAGGTTAAGATTCATAACTTATATAATATGTTATAATACGGGACGTCGAAAACCGCCATTTTCTTGTGCCTGTCCCCAGGACACCTCCACGTGGTGACGGCGGGCAACGGGTCACCGGCAAAGTCCCTGGGTGAAGGCGTTCAAGCCGTCATGGCAGGCACAAAGAAATATCTTACTAGTACGATGCAGGGACTAAGAATCCCAGTATCGGCGATTGGTCAGGGTGAGCAAGCGGTCCCGCAATCGTCGTCATCATGCGACCGCAGCTCTAAATAAGTGGGAGACTTCGCCTTTTTAGAGTTTAATGCTACAAGTTTAACAATAACCCCCTGTCAACAGCGATTAGATAACTTTTACATCGTTTGTGCGAGTTATGTTATCAAAGATCAGGGGAGGAACTTGAATAAGGAATTCATCGTACGTTACGAGAAATGTTTCAATATAGATACAAGTGGGATGAACAATTCTTGGACTCCAACGAAAGTATGGGTCACTTGCTCAATGCGAATCGCAGGAAAAAAAAACAAATATATGCATCGCCTATGCTCTGGCGAAAACCAATATATCTGGGTACAATAAAAAGAATAATTTTGTTTCTGAAATAGAAAATTATGATAGAGATACGAGAATGTCATTTCAAAAATTTGAAGATCAGCAACGCGTCGAATTGAATGAATCGCAAGAATTTGAAGGTGGTCAATGCGAGAATGCACACGACTTTAATCAAGATGAGCTAAGTGACTTGGTTCGGGACACAGGTGTTTCGAAAGAGATTTCCGAACTCTTAGCTTCAAGATTAAAAGATAAGAATTTTTTAGTTCCAGGTACTAAAGTGAGTTTTTATCCTAATCAAGATCGCCTATTTCAGAAATTTTTCTCAAAAGCAAATGGTTTGGTTTATTGTAATGATGTTGCAGGACTGATAAATGAATATTGATGTATTGAATATCGCTAGTGACTGGCCACTATGTATCGATTCATTGGTGAGGAGTTTGGAAGCTGTCTTACTTCACAATGGGAACAAATATGCCCCTATACCGGTTGGCCACTCAGTAATCTTAAAAGAGGAATACCATAATCTCCATTTTCTACTTGAAAAATTGAAGTACCATGCTCATAATTGGCAAGTAGTTGGCAATTTTAAAATAACCAGTATTTTATTAGGTCAACGAAGCGGAAACACTAAGTATCCATGTTTTCATTGTGAGTGGGACAGTGGTGCCCGAGATCAACATTATATAAAAAAGGATTGGCCACTCAGACAGAAATTAATTCTAGGATCTAAGAACATTGTTTAAGAAAGTATCATTCCTAGTCATAAAGTCATCCTTACTCCTTTACACAACTAATTTGGCTTAGTTAAAGAGCTTATCAAAGCAATGAAGGTATTAGAAAGTGAAGCTTTTATGTATCTATTCGAGAAATTTTCCAATATTTCTGAAGCGAAAATCAATGAAGGTATTTTTGATGGTCCTCAAATAAGAGAACTGGTGAAAGGTGACGAATTTGAAATGAGAATGACAACTAATGATAGAGAAGCTTGGAGTAGTTTCAAAGAAATTAAAAAAAAATTTCGGGAAATAACAAAAATCCTCATTATAAGAATATTGTTGACAATCTATTGGAAAACTACCGAAAGATGGGATGTTTAATGAATTTAAAGATCCATTTTTTGCATTTTTTTTCATCCTATCCAGTAATGACTAAAACAATTTTAGTTACAGATTGAACAGATGCATAGGATATTGCAGAATAATTCTTTTATTGTACCCAGATATATTGGTGAAGCAGAAACAGCAATCCGTGATTTAATCTGTTGACTATTGCCAGATCGTAGGCAAAGCAAATGCTTATTTCTTCTTACATGTGATTCGTAAAAAGCAAGAAATGCATAATATTTTCAAGATTCAAGAATTGTTCATTTGAAAGGCTGGGACACTGCAAAATAATCAAAAATGTTTAGGATTACATGAAACTGATTTTATTCATTTAGAACGCCTGTTCATTATAAGTTGCTGGATCGTGGGTCGTCATCACTCTAGATCACACATACATGCACAATACAAATCCCGCGCACATTCATACATACATTCTGTCGTCGCGTTCTTCTTCTAATCGTCGTAATCCCCTCTTCTTACTATACGTCTGCTTCTTTCTTCTTTCTGGATTTGTACCGGCTCGGCGAATGTCGAGATTGTTGAAGTGACTAGATGGTTAATAAAGCGAAAGCGTCCTTTCCCTTTAGCGGCTAAGCAGCGAGAGCAAGCGTCGCTCCTCGCGAAATCGTCCATGCCTCTTCATCCTGTCGTCGATCGCCGCACTTGATCTCCCCTCCTCTTTTATTCTCCTTCTCACCTTCGTCATTAGCTGCTCTGCTGGTATATGTCTTATACATACACTACAGCATCCCCCTTTTCAGGGTGTTGAATAATCAATGGAACGCACCGAAAATCGCCTCAATGCCTTATTTATAATTTGTTTTTTAATTATGATTAAAGCATTACGTTTAAGTACTAAAATGTCTGATTTATATGCTTAATAATGATAGCCTTTAATTTAATTTTATAAAGTTGGTATCATTTACATATATTTAACATTAAGCCGGTGTGACGTATTTATTACGTGTGACATTTATATACCATTAGTAATTCTATCAATTTAGTTTTATATCGCACTTATATTTAGTAAAACTGCCACCGCTACAACAGATGATTTAGTCTGCTCTCATGTAATAAAGCATTAATAAATAATTTCGCCAAAAACGTGATTTTATTTTACATTGTATTTATTTACATTATACCTTGACAATTCACTCATCATATATACTTTACATACCAATCCGTAATTTACATTTTCGTATTTTACATATTTTACTATCCTACTTAAAAACATACGTCGTTACATCATCTATCATATTCCCTGAAAAAAAATCTGCTACATCAAATCTTAAGACTAAACTAATGTTATCAATGCCGCCATACTTTTGTTTATTTATTTGTTTTTTCTAAAATTATTAGTTTCTTAGTCAAGGTAAAATTTTACCTAATATTCTAATATCTAAACAATTAGATTACGATCGTTATTATAAGATTCGCTACAAATGAATTCAATGAATTGTGTCTTAATCTCATTATAATATATTAATTTCGTTATCACAATACTTTATATATATTATAAATAATTCATCCTACATTTGTCCATAAATTTGTATACTTACGAGTCAAATGTCGTTGCACATACTTTCCTATTTATAAATTTTCCTAATTAAATTGGATTTTATCCGCGTCCGATTTTACCTACAACTTTGATATACTTTCCTATTTCTAAATTTTAAAATGTCTCTTTGAAACTAATTATAGATTCGAGTCTACATTTCAAAACTAACTAACTAGGCATTATAATAACACGTTTTCACATGTACAAGTGAAATCAGTATTATTACGTATTACTATCTACATTTGAAATTTTCCTAAGTACAATATTTATTATTCTAGATTAATTCATAGAATCTCGTCTTCAGTTTTCTCGTAATTAGTTCGTCATAACAGTATCATATTTACAAATAATATATAGATTATATGATTTATAAATTTTCACATAGAGTGATTTCAATATTTTTCTCATTTATATTGCTAGGTTATGAGCTACGTCAGGAGGAGACCTTGTAAATTCTTAAATCAGCACGATTATATTTCCCTACAATTTTACGTAGATTGTTGACATCGCAAAGCTCGTACGCATTTGAATTGAAGGAGCGAGACACACGATATGACCCATAGTATATGTGAAAGAATTTCGCGATAGTTTTATTTAAACCGTTCGATTGTTTCGGAATAAGAATAAGCACGAGATTATTTACTTGTATTATCTCATCATTATATTTGTTTTGAGCGTTTCGCTGACGCTCGTGTAACATTTTTGTTCTCTTATTTGCGAGTTCTACTTTTACGTCGTGTGGTTCAACATCTTCAATAGGAAATTTAATATTTTCACGTATTTTATGAATTGGCTTTTTTCCATAATGAAGTTCGTACGGCGAATAACCCGTTACTGTATGAGTCGTAAAATTTAACCAAGTACTAATCTGCTTCATATATCGCGACCATGATGTATGTTGATCATTACAATAACATCGAAAAAATTTACCTAGCTCGCGCATTATTCTTTCACCCGGATTAGCTTGCGGGTGCCTTATAGAACAATAGACAGCTTCTACGTTCGAATTCTTCAAAAACTCTGTTCAATGTTTTGATAAAAATTGAATTCCATGATTGCTTAAAATTCGACGTGGCTTTCCCATAGAAGTAAAATACTCCCGAAGTCTATTCATACTCGCAGCCGCCGTTGCGCGCTTTAATGTATTCGACGCCTCCTATACTGATCGTGTCAATGGACCGTAATAATCAACGGCTACGAGATCATTGGGGTTTTCAGACTTTACTTGAGTATATTTCCCGGTCATCGTTTTATTTAGAGGTTTAATTCTTTGGCACATATATGATGCCGGTGGTCGATTTTCATAATCAAGCATTTTTAAATATTGCTAACAATTAGTGCTAATCATAATATCCTTATTGGGCATATATTGTTCATTGTAAATTAGTATTAAATTGAAGAATTAATGCATAATAATGTTATAAATTAATTTAATTCTTATTTAATGCATATAGTACATTGAATAACAGGAGATAAGGTATAAATAATCGTAAAATATTGACAATTTCATTAAATTTACATAATTTACAGAATTTATTTATAATACAAGTTCATTTATTACATTAATTGGCATACTTTTTTTTACACGGAATTTCGTCGTCGCTGTCGGAAACACATTCGTTAGCTGTTAATATATCTGTGATGCATCTATATATCTATATCTATATATCTATGATTTACATGGAATTGTACATCATTGTCGCCATCAATATCAAGTTCGCTACTATCTTCTACATCTATATTACTGTCTAATACATTTTCTTCGCAATTTTTACAAGTTTGACCGTGGCATCCTGCGCAATAATCGGAACCTTTTTATCCGTGTTTTACACAACTACAAGATTTTGTGCATCCCTTTGTACATTTACAACTGATGTCTCGTAATATATTGTCAGGAACTAGTAAATCAGTTGTATACGTTTATTGTAATTTATTATCCCTAACACTCCAACCCCATTGCGTCGGGTCCAACGAATTACCGAGCCATTGTTGCACTTAATAATATGCTCTAAACGTATGCTTTTCTGCAGCTAATTCAGTTGGCGAAAGCATAGCTAAATTAAAAGCTTTCTTCGTAGAGCTACTTTTAAAACATAAATATCTTAGATCATTTAATTGTAAATTACTAGATTTCTTGCCCCCATACATAGCTGCAATGATTTTTATGCCGGCGTTTTCAATTTCTTGTGCAGTTGCATTTGTTTTATTAAAAATTAAAGCTTCTTCAATTAAGCTTGTATTTTTTTCTAATAATTTTATAATTTTAGCTTTTCCTTGTTTGAAAAAAGCAAATATAGTATCACATACAGTGAAAGCGTGAATAAAAGCAATCAGATTTTTTAAATATTCGCCGATAAGAGATGTGCAACTGCAAAGCCTTTCAGCTGTTTTTCCTCTACTTGGTTTTAAGAAATAAATTTTCTTATCTACAGGCGCTCTTTGCGTTAAAATGACTAATACATGTATATCTTCAGCTACAATAATGGCTGGCTTTTCGTCGGTGGCTAGATTTATAGCGGTTTCAACAATTAGAGTATCAGCGTCTTCTTGAGTTTGCTCAATACGATATCCAGCGACTTGCAATTTTTTTCGTAAATATAAAATAAATCGATTTTTGTTGCGATTGTTCGATACAAATTTCTCTTGCGATGTTGATGCGGTCATGGACAAATGAAATTGTATTTCTGCACATAAATTTCTAGCCTGTCGACGTAATCGTTCTGCACCTTTAGTACTACTTTTTAAATTTTCAGGGTAACCATCAAATATGATAAAGCTATTGGCAGCGTAATATTTAGTTACATAAGTTACATAACGATCAAGAATGACTTCAAAAGTTTCTTTTTGTGGCCACACAACCTTATGCAATAAAAATCCTCCATCAATTACATGATAAGAATTATCTAACGATGGCTCGTCGTACATAGGCCAAACATAGAAAGTGGATAAGGCGCCAATTCATATGCAAAACAATCTTTCAACTCGGTTTTACCCTCCATTGCTATACTAATTCTTTGAAATATTAATGCAGGGTTGATAATGACATTTTCATTTTTTAATTTAATGGAATGAATAGCCTGAAGAGTCATTACTCGATTTTTTAGTTGGAATTTAAGCGCGTTAAAATTATTTCCGACAAAATTATTCATAATTTTTAACACGATATCCAGAGCATTGTGACAATTAATATTTTCATTACCTTTAATGCCTGATCTAAGTGAAACAATTGCATCAGAGCCTACGAATGGATCATAAGAAGTGAAAAATTCTAACATTAAGTATAACGCACGATTGTCTTCTTGAATTCGTGAAGGTCTAGCATCAACGTGTTGCAATGAAGTAGTAAAAGCTACATTACAAAAGAATTGCATTGAATTACTGACATCTATAAGGAAAGGCATTGTCAATACCCATTTCGCAAGAACTGAATCAGTTATTCCTCGACCGTGTGTAAGCCCACCGCTGCTTTTCATTGAACGCATCAAAACTTGTTTATTTTTTAAAATTGATAAATGTAACTATGAAAATTGAAATCCTCTCGTTTTTCTACCCCAATTTAAAAAAATCGTCAAAATCGGTGCAGTAGAAGCCGAGATATATCATCCTGAAGCGAGCGCGCCGATTTTGAAGCGACGATTTCAAGTTTCGCAGCCTATCCCCACCCCTCCGAGTTTCGGCTCCGAGCACGCACTACACAATGTTTATGCAAATTTGTGTGCGTAATGCACACGTGCAATGTAATTTTTGAAAGCAGATACGAAAACATATCGGAAAAACCTATCGATTGGTATATAATTTATTGTTACATCATTAACCGTTACGCCGCATACCCTTCCCGACTTTGGAAGTTAATATCTCAACATCCACGGGAGCGAATTGGATGATTTTTTTTAAAAGAAGCGTCTTTTCGAGTACAATTTTCCTATACTTTCCGGGTTTTTCCCACTCGCAAATCCCGCTTCACAGACTTATTTGTTTAAAAGCCAAAATTTCCAATCTTTTTAAAACCGCTCAAAAAGTTATTAAAAATTGAAAAATGGTTGAGATAGCAATTGTATAGGATAGTTTAAGGGTCCAAGAAGGTATAAAGCGCGGGTGCAAAAAAATATTCATAACTTTGAGCCTGGCACAAAATTAAAAAAAGGTCTTTTTTTCCAGGTAGGTTACTTAACAATTGCATTATGCAAAAACTGTCAGTCCGATCTTAATCGGCTTTGCGGCTCTCGGTTTCTATTGCAGTCAAGTACTTTTTTCTAAATTTATGGCGTGATTGGGTTATTTTTTCATTGTTAAATAAATAATTTAAAATTACCTTGTTTTTTACCTACTTTTCTTGCACTATCGAGCATTTTGCAGCGAACATTTCAAATTTACGGATATCAGACCAACTCTACCCTGGTAGAAAATTATCTAGTTTTATCGAGGCCCTCGATTATTTCCTTGGCAAACTAGATAGATCTACATAGTTCTAGATTAATTTTCTACCAGGGTATCTTGTAGAAAATTTCACAACGAACAAATTTATGAGTATAGATTTTATCTCTAAAATGTATACTTACCGAGTTATATGCGATTGTTTCCGGGAAAAAATGCGATTTTCGCTTTTTTTTCACTTTGTCGTTGTTTATGCAAATAGCACATCTTTTCAAGCTGGCGCACCTCGATATTTTCAATAGGTATACCATTCGCGAGCGATTTCCATAGTTATCTAAGTTACGTCACGTTCGAGCCATGCCAATCTGTAACCCTCCTGGCCTAAACGTCATCCAAATAGACTAAACAGAATTTTGAAAGATAGTCTCTGAGTAATTTTTCCATTAAACGTTGAAAAGTCGCAGGTGCGTTGCATAAACCAAATGGCATAACTGTAAATTGCCAAAGTCCTTTTCCGATTGAGAAAGCCGTGATTTTCCTATCCTCTTCTCGAATCTTGTTTTGCCAGTATCCACTCTTCAAGTCCAAAGTACAAAAACCACGAATATCCTGCAAGTTCATCAAGAGTATCGTCAACTCTCAGTCAAGGGTACGAATCCTTAATTGTAATTGCATTAATTTTTTGAAAATTAATACAAAAACGAATTTTTCCGTCCTTCTTCTTCTTGGGAACTACAGGTGAACAATACGAGCTGTCTGATTCTTCAATAACTCCTTGAGAATGGATCTCAGCAATACATTCATCCAATTCCGTAACTTAATGAATAGGTTATCTTCGAATAGGTTGTTTAATTGGTTGATTATGGAGTAATTGAATTCTATGTTCAACCAAATTACATTTTCCAGTAACGTCATCATCTTGAAAAATCTCTTCAAATTCATGAAGAAGATCCGCAAACTTCCGTCGTTGATCTTGATCCAAGTTCTCTGGGTTCTTGTCAAAAATTTCTTGTAATGTCTCTGGTACATTCTCACTAGAATCAACTATTCTCGAAATCTGTTTATTGATGATTGAACTTGGAGTATTTAAAATAATTGTAGTTATCGAATCTGTAATACAAGTTGTATCAAGGAAATCACTACCAAGTATACAATCATCAATAATATTTCCAACAAAAACATCTAAATTAGCTAAATGGTCACCCAATTTTATCGAAGCTGAAATCAAAAATTCAACTGGTACCTTTCCTTCAGTCGGATATTTAAGAGTTATAAAATTAATAGGAATTCTTTTATCTTTTGACTCTACAAATTTCGGATTTATAATAGTCACATAAGAACCAGAATCTACTTTAAAAATACAAATTTTGTCATTAATTAAACCATCAAAGTAAAACTTATTTTAGTTCCTATTAATTCTTCCAACATTATAATCAATCAGACAAGAGTGTGTGTTTGTTGGAGTCTTGTCAAGTTCTGTTGAACTCGCTCCAGAAAGTTCAACATAACCTAGTTTCCCTGACCGATCATCTGATTTGGACAATTTAATCTCAAATGTCCTTTTTTACGACATGTCCAACATTCAATATCCTTAAAGAAATCTTGAGATCTCTGTTTGTCCGAAGATTGAGGACATTTAGACTGTGAATTCGAAGAGTTGATTCCAGTCTTATATGTGTCATTCGTTCTCCTTGAAGTCTGAGATCTCTTATCTAAATCACGAATAACCTTCACTTCCATAGCGCGAACAAGAGCAACTTTCAGATAAGTTATCCTTTCTAAACGAAGGATCTCCCTGATCGATGAATCAAAAATAGCAACTATAAATTGGGCACAAGCGATTTTATCTTGGACTGCAATTTGACATTTCGGATAAACCAAAGCAGAAAGTCTCTCAAGATCGGCAGCCAATGTTGGGAAATCTTCACCAAAACGTTGCCGTCTGTTCTGAAATTGTGCGTAATAAGTGGGTGCTAAGTGTTTATCACCAAAAAGAAAGTTCAAGACGGGATATTAAATCATCAAAATTTGACGCAGTCTAATCAGATTCAACGAGAATTGATTTTGCTCTTCCTTTCAAACAAGAAATAAGAGCTGCTGATTTATTTGCAGGTGTCCAATTGTTTGCTCTAGCGATGACTTGAAATTCAACTAAAAATTCACGAAGAGGTGATGATCCATCATAATCATCAGCTTTCAATTTAAAAACCAAATCCGTTCCCGAGTGGATATGTCTAGTGTTCGGTAAAACAGAATTATCTACATTTGAACCTAAACCACGAGTATCAGTAAACAAAGGATCAATAACAGAAGTTCCTAACCCAAGTCTATTCTGATTTAAAGATAACCCAGTGTCATTGATTCTAGCGTTTTCTGTTTCTGTTGTATGTGAATGTATATCTCTACTCTGTAAACGACTTAACTGATTAATTTGGCGTTGCTGTTCTCGCTGTTCTGCCAGTAGTGTGTTATTCGGGGTCCGAAGTCTCGATAACTCTTCGTTCAAGTCCGTCCTCTCCCTCTGCTCTCGGTCACCGAATAGTTCTTTTCGAACTTGTTGATCCCTCAGTAGCCTAATCTGTGCTTCAAGCTCCTCATTGTGATGACGAGCATCCAACAATTCCGAATCCCGACCATGGAGTTCCCTTTGTAAATTCAATGCACCCTCGTTGCATTGATGGAGTTTTTGAGTAATTTCGTCTACACGTGTCTTCAAGCTTGTTATCTCCAAATTCGCTGTAGTGAGAGACGGTTGTGGCTGCTCAGTTGAAAGAGTTCTCGGGGATGGAACTGGTGTTCTTGATACCACTGACATCTTGCCGAAACGTAAAAGTATAGACTTTCCACTAAATCACTTTTTCGAAAACACTATCCCGGACGAGCCCCCAAAATGTTATGATCGTGTTCGGGTAATGAGAATGACAACACGTATTTATAGAAAAGCATACTTGAACTCGCACTCTTTATTCGAACGTAAACACAACTGTTCTCAACAGCTATCAGAATCAGACTAAACATAAACAATAACATCCGCGACGTCCTTGATCTCGTTGCTAGGGGTTGCTATGCGCGATTCTCGGTGTTCAAATCGCGCAACGTTCGAGCTCGGTCACAACAATATTTATCATTCAAGTATTTGTTATAATTTTTAATTTATTCATTTGCAATAGAGATTACCCATCTGCCTCCTTCCTATCTCCGGTGTGTATACCCAATAAAATTTTATAGAACACTATTTAACTTGTAAAATACATCTATATATATATATATATATATATATATATATATATATATATATATATATATATATATATATATATATATATATATATATATACCACTTGTATATATTTAGATCTATTTATCAATTTAAAATTAATATGTTCTACTTAATTTTTTTCTAATGGGTATAAAAAAGTAATCATATAAATATACTCTTAAAAGGAAAAAAAACTTGTTGAATTGAAAAATATTACAATTACAAAAACATATAATAAAAATTTTTAATAAAATAAAATTAAATGCTTTCTTACCTAATAAGGTTGTGCTTATAAAATATTACTACACCATGTATTGAAATAATATTAAATAATCACGTTATTAATTATATGATTACTTTTATGATTGGCTAATGTGCTTTGCATATTTTATTAATTTTTCTCTATTTTAATAATTAGTTATAATATGTAAATATATGAAACATTCAAAATTTGAAGTGGAAATATGGCGTATTCGAAATAAATAAATGATTAACCAAATTTTATAACCCATACAATACACGCAATATTTGTAACGTATTTATAATACTTTTCCAAACTTTCCGAAAGATAATAATTTAAAATTGGATCATTGTTTTCTACCTTTAACATTAAAATTTCAGAGACCTGCAACCGTATATAACATGGCACGTTTTCCCAATTTTTGAAAATTTCTAAATCACCATCTTTCCCAACAAAATTGTCTATTACATTATTTAATTTAGTGTAATATAAAGTTTTATCTACAGAATGTAAATAATTTTCATATTCTTCTTCCTGTTCTAAATAGTCATAAATTTGTTCGTTTAAATCTTGTAAATTTTGCAAATCTTCGGCATTTTGTAAATCTAACTTAACGTAACAATTTTGAACTGGATCCCACTCCATACTATCGTCAATTTGTTCATCTAAAGCCTCTAAAGATTCTAAGTTTCGTAAATTTTCCATTCCTTCGTTATGATCTTGATTATGATCTTTAATTTCCGTTCAATGTTATCCATCTTTATAATTTTCGAATATATATTAAAAATGTAATGAGAACTGTTTTTCCAATAGTTTATTTTATTTTTATTTATTTATAGATATATTTTACTTATATTTCAAAAGATGATGTTAATTTTCAAAAATTTCTTGCCATACTACATTAGCAATTTCTGTTAAATTTTCAGACTCATTTTGAATACATATTTTTTCTGGGTCTTTACATCTAGATAAAAGAACATATAATTGGCCATGAGAAAACAAAGATCTTTTTATAAATATTCCTATCTCATCAAAACTTTGACCTTGGGATTTATTTATAGTCATTGCGAATACTAATACAATAGGAAATTGTTTTCTATAAAGAATAAACGGTAATGATGATGATTCTCCAGTATTTAAGGTTATTCGTGGAATGAATACCCTATCTCCAATTTTTTCTCCTGTTATTATTTCTGCTTCAATATTATATTAAAATAATTTTATTATTTTTAATCTTGTACCGTTACATAAACCATCAGTAATACTTAAATTTTTAATCAAGATATTACATTAAACAAAACAAAAAAATCAACGCACACATCTATTTACCTCCTGGGTTGTGTGGAAAAAATAGAAGAAACTTTTATTTAAATGTTATTTTACAAAAAAATTGAATTGATAATTGAAAACTTTATCAATAAAAAATTGTCTTGAAATCCTAAAACAATTTTACTGAATTTAATTTAAGTTTTTAAATGTTTTTCAAATAACGTAACCACTCCATATAACATAAAAAAACGCAGCTATCTATTTATCAATTTCTCTATTTACCTGAAAGATCGTTTCTATCTATTTATAAGTCTGGATATTTTCCTTTTAATCATTATGAGAGATTTTTTAAAAACTTCATATATAACTAAATACAATGAGGGGGGTGAGAGGGGGAAGAGGGGCGGCGGAGGGTGGCATGAGGAGGGGAAAGAGGGGTGAGGGGGTCAAATGAGGGGATGAGGGGGGTGAGGGGGTGAGGGGGTCCACGTGGAAGTCTACAAAAGTGAAAAATAACGTAAAAAAGTAAAATTTAACGATATTTTGAGAATATATCGTAAGAGGAGGGGATGAGGGGGGCTGAGGGGGGTCGAGGGGGGCGAGGGGAGATAAGGGGGACTGAGTGGTAGAGTTATCGAATTAACTATATATAGGTAGATATATATATATATATATATATATATATATATATATATATATATATATATATATATATATATATATATATATATATATATATAAATATCAATAGATATATTGGGTCTTGAGGTCTAAAAATGTATACTTTTTGACCATACTTAACCCATATAAAAGTTTCAGCTAAACTAAAATTGTTTGCCCATTGGTTGACGTGGAACATTATATATATATATATATATATATATATATATATATATATATATATATATATATATATATATATATATATATATATATATATATATATATATATAATGTTCCACGTCAACCAATGGGCAAACAATTTTAGTTTAGCTGAAACTTTTATATGGGTTAAGTATGGTCAAAAAGTATACATTTTTAGACCTCAAGACCCAATATATCTATTGCGATAGCCTTTTTGTTCGGAGTTTCCGTAGCCACGCGGACCGTGTGCAGCGTAACGCTGTACGTATAATCGGTCCGCAAGCACAAGACCTAAATTTACCTCCTGCCACTCGCGATTGCTATCAGCTCGCACGGCGTCGGCCGTTTATTTAAAGTGTGAGGACTCGGCTAACTGAAGCTTGTACACTAAATGTGCTCCCGCGAAGGCGGCGGAAGTACAAATGAGAGGAGAGTTTTGAATGAAGAAACGCTGGTAGTTTCAAACGATCTGTATCACCAATTTATTTACTTAACAATGTATACGAACAAATTAACAACTAGCGCGATGCGGCTCGGTTGGCTAACTCTCTCTCTCTCTCTCTCTCTCTCTCGCTCTCTCTCTCTCTCTCTCTCTCTGTTTCTCTTTTCTACTTACCGAGCGCACAACATATGCGCTTCCCGTCGACCGCTCTCTGTCCTCAATACTTGCTATAGTACAAAGTATATAGACATACATGTTAGAATGTGATAATTGCATTAGTAATAAAACCGTCACACTATAGTTACGATCCTATTAATCCTCCTGCGCAGGAGTTTATTTTCGTGTATATGGACTAGATCGAATGTAAGTCTGCAACAATATTTTCTGCAAATTCGTAACATTTTCTAAATAATAGCTAAACTATTTAGCTTCAATTTGATAGGTTGTAGATGTCCCAACAAAGTAAAGATTTAAATTTGTGATACAAAATGTATACAAAAATGACATGCGGTTTGGACGAGTATACTCGGCTCTCTGCGCAGGGGGGTTAAAAATCATCTGTTTATTATTTTGTACAAAAAAGAAAATCTTTAATGATTTTTAACGCAGATGGGGTGCGTTTTTGAGAAAAATTTGTAACAATATTTTTTTATTATAATAATATGTAGAATAGCATGCATTTTTTTACCGAAATTTTAATGTTTCTGATTGACTGATACAATGTGTGTGTATTTAAGTCATTTTGAAGGAGTTAGGCAAGCTAATTTTTTTTCCTCATAAACTTAAATTTTTTTTTCAAATTAGACTTTAAAAATGAGACCCCGGACAAGATAGGCGGAGCCCAATAAATATTTGCAATATTATTTTAAAGGTAATGATTTTTTAGCATTTTTGTTATAAAATACTAATAAACTGCTTATAACATTATACTTGAATTATACTTTATTTTTTTTTTCAACATAATCAAACATCTAGAATACTAACTCAGCAACAATTTTCAACAATCAAGTCATTCGTGCGACACTTGATCAGCAGCCCTAATAATTAATACGTATCAATAGCAGCTTATGGAATAATGAAAAAAATGTTGACATTTATTTTTAAACAATTTTCAACAATCAAGTCATTCGTGCGACACTTGATCAGCAGCCCTAATAATTAATACGTATCAATAGCAGCTTATGGAATAATGAAAAAAATGTTGACATTTATTTTTAAAGATTAGTACATTGTATGTTACGTATAGTTTTTTTTCAAGTACAATGTATAGTGGAATATATATGATACATCGAGTACAAAGAAAACTTGTTTCGGGTTAAGAAGTTTTTATACTCAATGCCTTAGGTATACCATTAGCTTTGCTGAACCTATTAAGGAGGGTCTTTCGCTAGAATTGGACATAAAACAAAAAAATATATGAGAGTTTATAAAGGTCCTATGATAAGACTATTCAAATGTACTTAATAATAGTTCACAATTATATGAAGCAAAAATTGTTCCAAAAATCGTGAAATCTCAAGTGTCAATATTGTCAATTTAAAAAATATTTAGTAAAACCTCAATAATTTTTTTTATTTTTTAATCAATCGTAATTTTTCAGAGTTTATTTCTTTTCTTTAAACATTTATCTACAAAGTTAACGAAAGAAATTTATAAAATATTATATCTGCGATAAAAGAAAGCAAATTGTTTATACAATTTTACGCAATAACTTATTTATAATTAGCTTTCTTTTATGATATATTATTTTATAAATTTCTTTTGTCAACTTTGTAAATACATGTTTAAAGAAAAAATTAACCCCTGAAACATTAAAATTGATTAAAAATTAAAAAATATAATTGGGGTTTTACTAAATATTTTTTAATATTTACACTTGCGACGTCACGATTTTACTGGAACAATTTTTTTTCTTGAAGTTATGAACTATTATAACGTACATTTCACAGGTTATATCATAGAACCTTCATAAACTCTAATATAATTTCTTTTGTGTTATGTCCTATATCTAGCGAAAGACCCGCCTAAAGCTGTTTATTTTATACAATAACAACGAAAACTGTAGAGTATAGACTTCAACTTACTTGAATTATCAGTTATTATATTTTGTATCATTTTAAACCATTAGACATTTTTTCTTTGCTACTCGCACCGCATTATTATAGTATAATTTGTAACTTTTCAATGTAAATTAATATTTTACAATATTCAGTATTAATAAAAAGCGAACAACATTTTGTTCAGGTCCTTTCAATTTCCATTCTCCATAGTCTAGTATTCTCGCCACTCTATACATAACCCTAATATTTGACACAACAAAGATTCTTCAGTATAATCTTCTGCTTCTGTTTTTTTATCACAGACAAAAAAAAACAAATAATTTTTTGGCTAATTTTTAAAACCAAGGATAATTTTTGGAATAGTTGAGAAGACAATTTTTGGAAAAGTGGAGAGTAACGTTGCTTGGTCCATGAAAATCATCACCGTGATACACAACAATCAGATAAATATTTAGTTTTCTTTGATCAATGTTACATAATATTTAATATAAGTCTCATTCCAGTTGAAGTAAATTATTGCACTTTTTCGAAAAAAGCTTTAGCTACAGTATTTCGTATAACTCAATTCAGACCGTATTTATATGGAAGAAAATTCACACTCATTACAGATCATAGACCATTAGTTTGGCTAAATTCACACAAAGTTCCGAGCTCTAGAGTCATGAGATAGAGATTAAAATTGAAAGCATAGACCCCGAGGAAATGCAGAAAAGTCACGCACGCAGCCCCAACACTACAGCTGCCTATAACCCTGCAGAGATTGATATAGATCTTAATGTAACTGCTCTTTTAAATGAAAATTCAAGCGAGTCTAATGCGCTACTTAATTCTGAGCTCACATAGCGTGACTCACACAAACGAACTCCTTAGTAAAATTATTATTCATTGCAGAGACAAATTATTTATGCGAAAAGATAATTCTTTATTTGAAACCAATAAACTACTACGTCTTGATAATGTAATTGTTGGTGAACCTAAATTAATTAAAGTTAATACAAGTTTCCATATAATAATACCACGTAGAAGCGAGCAAGGTGAAAGTTTAACAAATATCATGAATATTTTGCAAATTTTACTTAATAAATTGAGTTTTATTTTAATTGAAAAAGAGATTAATTCATTTAGCATGGCAAAAAGTAAAAATATTGAAAATGTTGTATTCAATTTAATATTAAACAGTATTAGAAAAGAATTATAATCAACAAATATTAAAATCATTATCTGTTTCGGCCATACACAACATCTTCCATTTTCTGTACGTTTGCCTTGCTCTACGATTGGTGGACACAAATACGTCAATAAAACTTATAATAGAATCAGACATAAATATAATTAGGAAAATCTTAAGCAGGAAAAGCAAAAGTTCATTAAAAAATGCAAGCAATGTAAATTAAGAAAATTAGTTAGAGTCAAAACCAAGCAATATTTAATTATTACTGATTATCCAGCATCCCATTTGCTACAGTAGCTCTTGATATAGCCGGACCTTTGCCTATAACTAAAATGGGTAACGAATATATACTTACTTAAACTGATCGAGGGACTAATTTAGCGAGTGCACGCACCGCTAAGTGAAATTCTTAAAATGTTTATTTCCAAAAAAGCGAAATGGAATGAATGGGTTGAATTAGCCATGCGTAACCTCAATTCTGGGCGGAATAAATCGACCATTTTAACACCTTACGAGTTTGTATTTGGGCGTCAAGAGCGACTACCGTCAAGCGATTCTCCCACGGCCGATGACCTCTTACCTGCAAATGAAAATAGGTGATTACGGTTGGTTGAAAAAGGTCCCAAACTTATTCCGGTCCTCATTTGGTGTTAGTAGATAGGCTGAAGGCATACTGGCTCATGCGGGTTCTGTATCACCCCCTCCCCTGCCAAAGTTATCCAGTATTCATAGTGTGTATAAGCCCTATCCCTGTTTGTCCCCTTCTCCAATTTTTCAGCATTCATATTGTATGATTTAAGCCCTTCCCTGGATTTACCCCTCTCAAAGTGATTCAGAATCCGTAGTATGTATAAGGCCTATGCCTGGTCTATCCCTTCTCCAATTTTTCCCGGATTCGTATTGTGTGTGTTTTAAGCCCCGCCTCTGAACTGTCCCCTCTTAAACTGCTGTAGAATCCGTATGTGATTTTTTTATCCTCACTCTGTAGGCCCGAATACGTAGGCGTTTTACTCCCACTCGGTTTTGAAAATCCTTTGGCTTTTTTTTTTAGAAGAGAGGGAAAGGAGCAGCCTCCTTGCTCCTCTTTTCGAAGAAACAGATGGCATGCGTAGGAAATGGAAAGTAGCCGAAAATGAATAAAAAGAAAGGGTCAGCCTTTCTTCCCTCTGGTTTTAAAAACAGATAAAACGTTGCTCACTGACTTTGCTAGCAATAAACGTCTTCGTCGCAGGCATCAGTAAACGGACTTGGAAAAACGCTTACTGTGTGCAGACATTCGAAAATTTATTTTTCTTCAGACTGATACGCTGCCAGTTTTTTTTCCTCTATAAACGAATTTATTACAGTCAGGCATAGCGCAAGTTTGAAGGTCCTCGCGCAGATGGTAGTAAATTACTTTTCAGCAACAAACAACCTTTTGAGAAAGGCATACTGCACGCACGCATTCGAAAATTCTTTTTTTGGGCCAAAACGCTGTCAGTTTTTCTCTGCAATAAACGCTATATTACAGTAAGGCATAGCGCGCGTTGAAGGTCCTTGCGCAGGTAGTAGTAAATTGTCCTCAACAATAAACGACCTTTAGAGAAAGGCTTACTGCGCGCACGCTTGCTTTTTATAGGCCTATACACTGTCAATTTTTCGGAGAGAAATGATTTATTACAGCAAGGCTTGGTATACGTTGAAAGGCTTCGCGGAGATGGTAGTTTCCAGCAATAAACAACCTTTTGAGAAAAGCATATTACGCGCACGCATTCAAAATTCTTTTTTCTAGCCAAAACGCTGTCAGTTTTTCGGGCAGAAACGATATATTACAGCAAGGCTTCGTACACGTTGAAGGGCTTCGCGCCGGTGGTAGTTTCCAGCAATAAACAACCTTTTGAGAAAGGTATACTACGCGCATAGATTCGAAAATTCTATTTTTAAATTTCATTATTTTTTAATATTTATATTATATTATATTATAAAACTATTTTTTTCAATTTTTATTTTTTTCAGAACAAGAGAAGGATGATAAAGCTTCGCTTCAAAGTAAGCTGCAAGCGAAAAGTTATTGGCTGCGAATGAATAGCCGAGTGCAGGATAAACTAGCTCAACCAAACTTACCAGCAGCAATAGCAGCAGCAGCACCACCACCACCATCACCTCCACCACCACCACCACCACCACGGTCATCATTAGCAAAAGCTCGAATCTTAGAAGATATTACATTAATTGATTGATTACTATGTATATATATATATATATATATATATATATATATATATATATATATATATATATATATATATATGTGTGTGTGTGTGTGTGTGTAAAAAAAATTATTTTATTATATATTAATTTTAATTCAATAAGCTTTTTCTTAATAGAATGTAAAATATTTTTTCAAATTGTTTTCTATTATTCCCCTTGACATTTCCTCTATTTTCCTTTATGTTCCTTATAAAGTAAATGTAAGCAAACTTTAAAGCACTGTAAATCTTTGTAAATACAACGAATGTTCATTTTCTCTTTTCCTTAATTAAATGAAAGACGGCTGTTAAATATTTAATGAAAAGCCGTTTAGAAAGTCAAATAGAATAGTCTAAAAAACTAGTGTTTTTGCACATTGATATTGTATATTGTCTTTTTGATGAACAAAACTTTATACCAATCAATGCTTTAACAATCATATTTTATGGCGAGATTTATAAAAAAAGTTTGTTTTCTCGGTCTTGTAAAATATCCGCAGTAATCGGAGCGTTCATCGTAACACCCACATGTACCCTATGTTTGCTACAGATTTTTATCTATTATATTTTAATTTTAATTCGATATTTTGTGAAAGAATAGCATCCAAATAATCCCGTAGCCATGCTCGTATTGAGATAACGTTATGTACATCGCATATAGGTTTCATTCTAATGCAGAAGATGTGATAAAAACATACGTAATGCTTATCACTGGATATCGTTTCTAGTGATGGACATCCGAAGTCTTCAAGGTTTGAAATTAATCTGTAAATAAAAAAAACGTAAGAAATACGAGCATAGAAAAGTAAAAGGAAAAGTATGAAAACGTATGAAAAAGTATGAAAAAAGTATGAAAAAAGTATGAAAAAGTATGAAAAAGTATGAAATGTTTGAAAAAAGTATGAAATGTATGAAAGTTGAATCATATTATATATCACTTACATATTTGGAATAAGAATTCTTAGCCATTGCACTTTCTGCTCTCCCGTAACAAATAATTTCTCAATCTCATGCGAGCAGATTTGGAAAATTCGTTGATGACGATGATAAGGAATATTTCCAGTGTCCCATGCAATTTCATGATGATACTTTTCCGCTCAGTGAGTAATACATTTTTCTTTTGCAGTCAGTTCTTCCAATGTCATCGGAGGTTTAAAGAGGTGTGCAGTCGGTAAAGCAATTTTCTTTAAATTGAGAAAACTAACTTCTTTGAAAATGAAAGAATCCTCGGCTATTCTTTGGAATCCTTGAATGTCACAACTATAAACATTCTCTTCTTGAAAATGCAGTATGGCATTTCTGAACATCAAATCGTAGTCACGTGTTGTAGCCATCTTATAGCTCTGTAGTTGTTAGTTCAGTAAGAAGTGAACTCGGAGAGTGAATAGGAAAATTCTCTCATCCTGATTTTATAACAAGAAACTCCGCCTCGTGCTCTTTTAGGATTGGACGTTCAAAAAAAAGTATATTCTTGATTGGAGGGACCAAAAGTCGCTATTTGGTTGGTTCAAACGAAAGAAAATTCATCCCTCCCTTATAAAATTTCCCTCCTCTTCCCAAAAAAAAACTATTTTGGTTGGTTCAAATGAAAGAAAATTCATCTCTTCCTAAGAAAATCTCCCTCCTCTTCATTTTATGCTTTGTCAGATGTTTGAATTTTCTACCTCTACTTACGTCGACATTGCCTACAAAAAGGGAAACAGTTTCTTGGACAAGCACACTTCGTCTATCGCAGTCAACGAGTTTTAGTCTTAACTATCGTGCAAATTTGTGAAGTGCTATTCTAGTGTTATTGCAGTGAGAAAAAAGCAAATACGGCATCCATCGATCTTTTTGAACGCCTTGTTCAGGTTCTTCGTATTACTTTACAATGTATAAATGATTTAAGTAATAACGATATACATTATTGGTTGGACATGTGTAATTTCACCATAAAAGAATTAAATGAAATAATTGCAAAATCTAAACTTACAAGAGGAGAGAAGCAGAAATGTCAAACTTGCATGACTCATCTTTCGTGTGTGCAAGTTGAATTTGAACAACATCTTCAACGAGGAGGTAATCTACAATCTGAGAAGACGGAATCTAGTGTAGAGTGGCGAGATGTGCAGTCGGCTTTCCAAAATCGAATCAAGACTGGCGTAGTTGTAAATATAAAACACATGGACATTCTGAGTTTCTTAAGTGATGCACAAAAGTTTTTCAAAGTTAAGGCACGAGCATGTTTAGAAGATTACAATGCTGTGAAAATAAAATCAGATTTTATCTCGGAATTTTCTATGCAAAAAAATGGAGAGGAAACGACAGATATTAAACATTTCACGAGTGAAAGTGCTACAGTATATATGTGAAGAGATTTAGAGGAATGGTTTACAGACTATATCAAAGAGCCCATTCTTAAACAACTAGAAGAATTACAGGAAAAGGATTCCGGCTGGACATTGAAGAGTATTATAAGTTTGTGTATAAATATGAAAAAATATTCTCCATTCAAGGGCAGTTCTTTCATTCCTCTCCCAAAGTTTATAGAAAACATCAAAGCATGTGTTAATGTTCCCAACAATGACAATCAGTGTTTCAAGTATGCTATTTTTTCAGCGTTATATCCCAACAAAAATAATTCCAACAGAGTTAATCAATATCGTTTACATGAGAAGAAGTTGAACTTTAGTGATATACAGTTCCCAGTAAAACTGAAAGATACTTCAAAATTTGAAAAATTGAATAATATTTCAGTAAATGTATACATGCTCAGAAAGTATGGTTCAAAGCTTGAAGTATCGCCTTGTCACGTTACGTCAGAAAAAAAGACTCAACAAGTAAATCTACCAGAAGAGGAAGATCAACATGTAAATCTACCAGAAAATAATGATTTACCAGAAAAGAAGGGTAGACATATAAATCTACTCATCATTTAAAATTTTTACATTGATGAGCATGAAGAAAATAATTTTGCTGATTGTGATGAAAGTATGCCTAAATACCATTACGATTGGATCAAAAGCATGTCTCGTCTTCTGAGTTCTCAACTATGTAAAACTAATAAAAAATCATACCTCTGTGAAAGGTATTTACAAGTTTTCTATAATAAAAAAAGATTGGAAATTCATGAAAATTATTGTAAAAATATGAATAATTGTCGAATCAATCTGCCAAGACTCAATGAGTAACATTCTCAAATTAGAAGATTACAAAAAGAGAGAAAAAGTTCCCTTCGGTATTCATGCTGATTTTCAATGTTTATTGAAGCCTGCTGAGAATGAGAATGCTTTTTAACTTTATAAAGCATACAGCATAGGTTACTACATAAAATGCAGCTTTGATGACAGATTATCTGTCTATAAATCTTATAGACAAAAATTTGGAGATCAAGAGACACCTGCAGAATGGTTTGTTCGAGAACTAAAATCAATAAGTTAGAAGATAGATCATTTCTACAAGAATCCTAAACCAATGAAACTCACAGCTCTAGAAGAATTATCTTTCCAGAGATCAACCATTTGTCATATATATCGAAAATTAATCCTTGATGAAGAACTTGCAGTGCGAGACCGTTGTCATTTCACAGGACGGTATGTTAATAGTTTTATTATATTTAAAATTAATTTTTGGTGATCCCAAAAAAAGTAATTTTTTTTTCTATTCAGTTTCAGAGGTGCAGCTAACAATTCATGTAATTTGAATTATAAGAACGCAAGATTCATTCACGTTGTTTTTCAAAACCTCAATTATGATACTCGCTTCATTTTGAAAGAGATCGCTACTTCTACATTGATGAAAGGACGAGTTAGCGACATCAGTTTTAGATTCATAGATTCTTGGCGTTTTCTACCATCATCATTGGAAAAGCTCGCATCATATCTACAAAACGTGCCGATAACGGTGAAAGAGTTTCGATCAAATGGATTCACAGATTAAGTGATAGATCTTCTCAGGCGGAAAGGTATATTTCCATATGATTATGTAGACACATTTGATAAATTATCGTCTACAAAATTGCCAGAAAAGAATGAGTTTTACAATAAACTAAAAGATTTCCATATTGTTGAAGAAGACTAGAAGCATGTTGTTCGAGTCTGGGATAGGTTCAATATAAAAACATTGGGAGAGTATTCAGATCTTTACTTAAAAACAGATGTTCTAGTAGTTTTCGAAAGTTTTCGAGAGACATCTCTTAAAGCTTATGATTTTTGTCCTGCTCACTTTTACACGACACGAGGGTTGACATTTTCAGCAGCTCTTAAAATGATGAAGGTATAATTAGAGCTTCTTACATATATTGACATGCTAATGTTTATTGAAGCAGGCATTAGGACAGGAATAAGCCAGTGTTGTAATCGATATGCTAAGGCAAACAATCCATGCATGGGTTCTTCATACGATGAGAAACAGAAAACGAAGACACTCTTATATTTTGATATTAATAATCTTTACGGGTGGGCAATGATACAGCATTTACCCATTGGAAAATTCAAATGGATTGACTTTGAGGCGAATCCAAGCCTCTTCAATGCACCACCAGATTCAGATATAGGTTACATTGCTGAAGTAGACTTGGAGTATCCTGAGGAAATACGTGATGAACATCGAGACTTCCCTTTCTGTGCAGAGCACCGTGCATCACCTGCCTCAAAGCAGAACAAACTTCTTACTACTCTGAACGATAAGGAAAGGTATGTGATTCACTATCGAGCACTTAAACAGGCGCTGGATAATGGAATTTGTTTGAAAAAGGTGCATAGAATTCTGAGTTTCGAGCAGAAGGCCTGGCTCAAAGCTTATGTCGAATTAAATACTAAGAAGAGAAAGCAAGCGAAGAATGAGTTTGAAAAACTCTTCTATGATTTATTAATTAACGCTGTCTATGGAAAGGGTATCGAGCGAGAGCGGTCTCGTGTTGATGTACGATTAGTAAATAAATTCACAGGCAGATATGGGGCAGAAGCACGCATAGCTCAACCACATTTTCACAGCTGTGCAATCTTTGATGAAAATTTAGTTGCTATTCAGCTAAAGAGAACAAGTATCACAATCAAGAAACCGATATACGTTGGTCTTTGTATCCTTGATTTGTCCAAGACATTAGTTTATGATTTCCATTACTCGTATATGAAACAGCGAGTAGGAGAAAAATGTAAACTTCTTTATACAGATACTGATAGTTTGATATACGAAGTTGAGGACATTGATATGTATAAAATAATGAAAGAAGACATTCACAGGTTTGATACCTCTGATTATGATGAGAATAATCAGTTTAACATTCCACGTGTCAATAAAAAAGTCCCAGGATTAATGAAAGACGAATGTTGTGGCAAGATCATGATGGAATTTATTGGTGTACGAAGTAAAATGTATAGTAGTTTAGTTGATGGAGGAGAGACAGTGAAAAAAGCAAAAGGTATCAAATCCAACATTGTGAAGAAAACAATAACTTCTGATGATTATAGGATTATATCATTCCTAGCAATGAAAGTGGTGATCCTATCGTTCGTCTATTCAAGAAACCCTTTTCATGGAAAAGACTCTCTCACAAATTGCAAAGGGAAAACATTCGGCTGGAACATGATTATCATGGAATAGCCTGGAACACGGATGGGCTTGACTACTCACAAATTGGAATCATTACTTCGTGGCTCTTTACACGATGCTACCAAAATTTTTATCATGAGCGAATTTGAACAGAAATGGCTGCAACGATTCAATTTTTCTGCAGTTCATAACATTCAGCAATACGGCTATCCGTCAAAAACCTATATAGTCAAGTGCATTACAGTATGTACAAACCGTTATCCCATCTACGAGACTGCCTGCGCACTTCACACCGTCAAACTCACACCATTATTCTATCACTCCTGTAAACATTTACAAATATTTAAAGAAAAAAAGTAGAAAACGCTATAGGCATTCTGGTTTACGTGAGAGAAAGGGAAGCTCTCCCACTCTCTCCATTTCGGATTCTGGATCATTCTGGGTGATTTAGAATCCGAACGGGTTCTGGCTCACTTGGGGAAGGGAGGGGGTTAGCCAGAATCCGCATGAGCCAGTATGAATTGATAATTGAAAGAGAATAAAACAAAGGTAATGCACATGAACTGCCTACGCTTTTGATACATTCAACCAAAATAATATGATCAAATAATAATATATAATTCACTGATTTCTGATACAATCTACACGCGAGCTTCAGATACAAGCAGTTGATCTCAAACCTATTTAATTAATTATATGTATAATATGTAAACATCATTCTTTTTACCACCAAATTTAAAGATAAAAGCTAATTTTTAATAATTAAAGTATCAAAAAATCAAAGAGAAAAAGAATGACTGAAAATTTTATTTAGCATTTTTACAGATGAATAAAAGAATCTCGAAAACAAACAAAGAACATTTAATCTGACAAAACTCTATTTAGTAGATAATCTTATGTGTGATCATATAAAAATACAAAAGAGAATATACAAAAGAAATAACTAAATTAAGCAAAAATTATTATTATGAATACATACTTATAAGAAAACAATCAATAGATATATGATCATCAAAATCTTAATTTCGCTTTATAATTAAAATATTATATAATGTTTAGAATAACTGTCTTATAGAAACATACCAAACGAGTCAATTATTGAAGTTATATATAGCAAACAATGATACATTTTATGAATATAACGTAGTATATCAGGTGAAAGTGCTAGTTGTGTTAAAATATATCATAAGAGTTTTTCAACGCAAAATATCTAGTCAGTAATTGAAAATCGAAAACAAATGTAAAGATGTACTCCAAGCAAACGCAATCAATTATTTCGATTTAGAATCACTACTACAATACATGCAATTAAAAGAAATACTACTGATAAAATATATTAGCAGATCGATTTATATCTGCGAAATTTTGTATGTAGGGCAAAAACAAAGCTTATAAAATAATTACAGTAGTTATAGTATTGTAGTATATCATAGTATTTATAATTTATTTATTACTTATTAAACCAGAAAGATTCACATACATAAAATTACAGTATGATGTAAATCGCTACAGAGGTAAACTAAGTTACCTGTGCGCAGGTCCGGTACATAAAATAAAGAAAAGTGATAAAAAAAAACTTAAAGCATAACTAACTTACTTAAAACTAACTTAAAAAGTAAACTAAACTAGTATCGTATACATCTCATAGTAGACTAGAAACATTATAAAATTTAGAAACTATTAACATTATAAAAATATTGTTTGTACATAGATATATTTAATGTAATTGCACTTCATATATTATAGTTATTTTTTATCCACATTTTCAGTTTATATTTTTGTGACATTTTATCTAATTCTAATGTTTTTAGATCATTTGGTAGTTTATTGAAAAGTTGTTTAGCTCTTGTGTAAATATTTTTATTGCTGACCTTTTTCTTGTTGCTGGGAATCATTAAGTTTTTTTTCCTAGTAATACTATTAGACTTAAGAAATTGACTTTTTAGATTAGGATAATGATATATCAGTGATTCAAAAGCAAAAAGTTGTTCCAAGTTCAGTTGATTATCATGTATGATAAAAATTTTTTTATTAACAATTTTCAGCTTTCCTTTCTGCAGATTTTGCAATAAATCAAGATTATTCTTATAAGCACCACCCCCAGAAATTATTCCATAATTAATTAAACTATGAAAAAAAGCATAATAAATCATTCTCAATGTTTCGGTTGACATATATTTGACGATTTTATAGAATATATATACTAAATATTTAGTTCTCTTTATAATGTATTCAATGTGCTTATCCCATTTTAAGTTATAATTAAAAATGATTCCTAAGTACTTGCAACTTTCTACTCTATTTACTTTTTTGTTTCTAATTTTTATATCTATTTTCTTTGGAACACTATCACAATAGTTACCAAATGTTATACATACAGTCTTATTAACGTTTAATGATAGTTTATTTACAGCTAACCAATTATCTACTAGTAACAAATTGTTGTTCATAGATTCCTGAGCTTCGTCCCACGTATCCCCAGTAGATATAATTGCAGTATCATCTGCATAAGACAAAATTTCATCAGGATGGATTACTTTCAAGAGATCATTAATATATAAAATAAAAAGTAGTGGACCTAAAATGGTACCTTGTGGTACACCTGTGTATATTTTTAAATAATTACTCTCACTATCATTAATTTTAACTTTTTGATGTCTATTATTAAGATAACTTGAAAGTAGATCCAGTGCCTGCCCTCTAATTCCTATACAATATAGTTTATCCAGTAATATTTTATGATGGACAGTATCAAATGCTTTAGCCAAGTCCTAGAAAGTTATTATTGTTGGTTGACTGCGATCCAAATTATTGTATAGTACAT
Source organism: Gastracanthus pulcherrimus (assembly GCA_949152435.1). Taxonomy (NCBI): domain Eukaryota; kingdom Metazoa; phylum Arthropoda; class Insecta; order Hymenoptera; family Pteromalidae; genus Gastracanthus; species Gastracanthus pulcherrimus. The sequence continues at coordinate 85,154,838 of OX424575.1, forward strand.
TGGTAATATAATTTAGGGCATCTTTTGTACCTATATTTTTCATGAAACCAAATTGGTGATCAGATATTATATTTTTTTTTTTAACAAAATCAAAAATTCTATTATATAATACTCTCTCAAAAATTTTAGCTATGTTAGATACTAAAGAGATTGGTCTGTAATTAGAAACATTGTGTTTGTCATCAGATTTGTAAATCGGCACAATTTCAGCATTTTTTAATGCGTCAGGCTAGATGGCTTTTTCAATACATGAATTAAATATATACTCTAGTGGTTCCGCAATATAATTACAGATAACCTTCAGAGTTTGAGCATTGATTTTGTCTACACCACCATTTTTTAATTTCAAATTATTTATAATGCTCATGATTTCATATGCATTTGTCGGAGTTAAAAAAATAGAATTAGCATTCATATCTGGCATTTTTATCACAGATGTCGAAGGTTTATCTATCTTATCACTCAGTTTTTGACCTATTTCACAAAAATATTTATTCATATTATTAGCTATATCTACACTATCTGTAATTTTGACATTATCATAATTTAATATAATTTATAGTTTCATTCGATTTCGTTTTTTTTTCCTATTTTCGTGTTGATAATTTCCCATAGTTTTTTAGGGTTGTTTGTATTATTTTCGACTAAATATTTATCATATTTTGTTTTAGCATCTAGGATAACCTTATCTAAAATTTTTGCGTAATTAATGTACTGTTGTCTAAGTTGTTCATTTTTAACATCCATTTTCCATAAATTGTATAAGAATTCTTTTGTTTCGCATGATTTACTAATGGCATCAGTAATCCAAATTTTCCTACATTTATTTACGCCTTTTCTTTTCCGTGTTTTTGCTTGTTCCATACATTTTTTGATTTCGCTTATCAATTGGTTAGTAGCTATGTTTGGATCATGAATTGACATAATTGAATTCCAGTCTCTTGTTTCAGCAATGTTTCTTAATTTTTTATAGTCTAATATTACAGTAGGTCCGGAGTCTTTAGTTTTGATCTTATTTATAGAAACAAAAATAGGGTTATGGTCTGTCAAAGAATGTCTCAATTTATATGTATCTGTACTTAGGCTATCAGTTTTAATATATATGTTATCAATACATGATCCATTGCAATATCCTTTGTCTAAAAATTTACAAAGAAATTCCTGGCTTATTCTATCCAACGTTAATAGGTTAATATTAAAATCTCCCATTACTAAGTGATTTTATAAATTTCTCTTTTTATTTAAGAATTTGTTTAAATATAAAATGAACTCAGTTTTAGGTATGTCATGAGATCTGTACACAGCAGAAAGTTCCATACTACTATTATTACTTAGCTTAATATGTATTTTTATTATCTTAATCCTTCCAAATTCAATAGTGTTAGTTTCATGTACAATATTTCCATCAACAAAAACCATAACACCATCGTTTTGATTTATTTTACTTTCATTATAATAACTTTTATAACCTTCTAATTGATATAATTTATAATTAACTTGTACGTAAGTTTCAGTACATATAACAATAGTTGGTTTGCTAGTTAGACTTTCCAATAGAATTTTTAATTTATCAAAGTTAGCAGACATGCTTCTAATATTAACATGCATTATAATATCATGTTTATTGTTAATGATTTTATTAAGGCTATTAATATTGTCACATGTTTTTTCTTTTCGCACCAAGTCTTTTTTTATTTTATCAATAAATTCAAAATTCATACTTAATTAATTAACTTAAGTCTTTTTGCCGTTTTGCATTATTTCTTGTTAATATTTGCTGTTTTTGTTGCTGCTGTTGATGCTGTTGTTGCTGCTGCTGTTGATGCTGTTGTTGCTGCTGCTGTTGATGCTGTTGTTGCTGCTGCTGTTGTTGCTGTTGATTTTGTTGCTGTTGTTGCTGCTGTTGCTGCTGTTGTTGTTGTTTTTGTTGCTGTTTGATTTGTTGTTTTAAAATCATTTCACTTTGCATCTTGTTTTCTTTTTGACGACTACTTATCTTCTCTTGGTAATGGATAGGTATTGATTTTACTGTCGATAAAGTAGGTTTTACTGGGTAATCAGTTGTTTCAATAAATTTTTTTATCTTATTTTTTAGAATATCACATAAGTTAAAATCTGCTGCATCATGACATGTATTAAATTTTGTTTGAAATTTGTTATTGCTAAAATTACAGTTTGGGCATGTGATAACATCACTATCACACTCAAGTTTTATGATTTTTTGCACACTTTAGACATGTTGTTGTATTATTGCAGTTTGAATCATTGTGTTCCAATCTACCACAGTTAAAGCAAAGTTTAATATTTATCAGGTCAAAGACTCTACAGCTTTGACATCCAATGAAAATTCTGTTGTTGTTATCTCTTATGTGTTTATACATATCAGCTGTCACTTCCATTAAGACACTACTAAGATTTGTCTTTTTGTTTATATACATGTGCAGTACTTGAGCTTTACTATTAAAATTTGCAAAATTCCTTATATTTATATCTTCTTCAATGCCATTTTCATCCATATTCATATAGTTTTCAATTCCCACTATTTTAATTTTTGGATTATTTAATTATTCTAGGTTAATTTCACAAACTTCCTCTAACTTGCTCTTTAATAACTTTTCAGCAATTTCAACACTGTCATTATTAACACATTTGACAACAATCTCATCTTTATATTTAATGTATAATTCTTTCGTTTGAATACTTTTTTCCTTTATAAGACATTTTGCAACTCTCTTTTTGACATCTGCTTGCTGTGTATTATTTAAAAAGATTAACAACCTCCAATTTTTTTAGCGATCTTTCTTCTTGAACAGTCTAAACAAGCGTTCATTTAAAGATTAAAAATATACAAAGAAAAGCTATAAAAGAAGAGAAAGAAATAGCTGCAGCTAACTCAGGTCATCTAGTACTGCATGGTGATTTTGCTGAAAATTGGGCAGTGATTCACAGTAACCCTATTCAAGGTACTCATTGGGTTAATCAACAGGTCTCTATTTTCACAGCAGTTTGTTATGAAGGAAAACTAACAAAAACTTTTGCTGTCATCAGTGATGATAGAAAACACGATTCTGCCCTTGCCTTGTTAGCAATGGAAAAAATAATTGATTCGATGAAAAATGATTCAACCGATTTAATAGATCAAATATCGATTATAACAGATGAAGCAGCAAGCCACTTTAAAAATCGATTTCAATTGTATGAAATGAAAAATGCTTCCATCAATAAAAAAATGGTTGTTTCCAGCTACAGATCACGGGACAGGTGCATGTGATGGTGTTGGCGGACTAGTCAAACACTATGCAACTTGACATAATCTTCAGAACAGTCATATTGAATCAATACAAGATGCCAATGCTATTGTAACAAAAGTTCAATCTTATACTAATAATATTAAACTAATCTTACTACCAAAAGAAGAATTAAAGTTTTTAGACAAAATAAAATAAAAGAGTGGCTTAAGGCTCCTAAATATAACGGCATTCAGAAAACCCATGTATGGAAAGTAAATGTAGGTAAAAAGAAAAAATATTATACAGATCGAACTGCTCTTCATTCTTTAACAAAATTGTTAAATAAAGAGAAACAGAAGAAGAAGAAAATCAACTCAAAGAATCGTGTTAGCAGGAAAGTTAGAAAAAGCAATAAAATGGCTAAAAATCATAAAAAAGGGAAAAATACATAGGATTTTTTCTTGCACGATAGTGCTATGGGGGAACATAAATTTTTTTTCTTATTTCGTTTATATCTCATAAAAAACAAAAATATTCCAAATGTCATGTATATGACCATATAGATATTGAGACTAGCTATCTATAAAAAAAAATTGAGTAAAAAAAAAGATGGCTTTTTTGAGAAAAAAGCATTTTTCATTGTTTATAAAAAATGCCATATCATCCTTGATTTTTTGTAAAGAAATTTTTGAACTTGGCAGATCGAAAGAGTATCACCAACAGCATCAAATATGTACAGAATTATTTTCAAATATCCATAAAAAGACGAATTAGAACGATTTGAAAACAAAAAAGTTTTCGATTTTTGAGAAACGAAATTTGAGGAGTCATTTTTGAAAAAAGCTTAACACATGGCATTTTGATGCTATCGAAAAATAAAAAAATACGTATACGCTTATTTTCCGAGTAGAATAATATACTATAATTTGAGCTGATTCGGAGAGATAGGTGCTGTCGGCCCGCATGATTTGAGATGAAATCGGTCATATAGTAGATAAATTGAAATCATGCAAATAATTATATAGGAACAAATCTCCACTAGTTCAGTCATATGTAGAGCGATTTTCCATTATACAGCGCACCAAACGATAAATCATCTTTTAAAAATACGAACAAGTAAATTAAATGATATATATATATGAACAATATAATCAACATATTCTATGTCTATAAATGTTAACAAAATTTAACGATAAGTACGATGTAAACAAAGGCCATTTTTTCATTGTAGAACTAGATATAAAGCGAGGTACAGCAACACAACAGAGGCTATCTATCGAATGGATCTCCAAGGGGTATACTAGCAGACTCCACTAACTCAAAATACACCAGTAAACCGCGGGCCCCATAAGTCCCAATTTCAAAGAAAGAAGAGGAGGTGCCGTAGAGACACAAGGCCGACTTCGAAAAGCTTCCTACCAAAAACAACGGACGAGGCGAATATCAAGAAAACAACGCAACAAGAAACATCGAAATATGATTCATACCTATAAAATTACTCATACCAACAAACAGAAAGTTAATATTGATGAACTATGTAGTAAATATGGATTTCGGTGACTTGTAGGTAGACGTCAAGGTAGGTATTTACGTATGTTTCCATAGCATTTACCCATGGTTGAGCCATAGTAAAGAATAACACAGAACTAGGTTCCAATAGTTCCTTCAATTTTTTGTTTATGGTATATAAAAACTTTATTTCCTTTTTCAGTTCGTTCAGTTGTATAAATTGTTCGATGATTCTGTTTGTTTTAGTAGTTTCAATGATTCGGAGATGTGGTGAGGTTAAATAACTACGCACAAGTTACGTAAAAGTTAGCTATTTATTTGGAGCGTGACCGCACGGCTCGGCATCCTCGGGTGGTCTGAGGTGTGCACGAGAAGGCGGAAGTGTATATATATATATATATATATAGGTGTAATCCATAACATTCCGCCCATCTATCTTCGCAGAAGATACAATAATTAATTCATAAATGAATTAGACAACCTTTAAAGAAAGTTTAAATTTTCTGAATGACTTTAAACAATATAGTTTCAAACTTTAAAATTTTCTCACTTTATACAATGCAATCAGCTAATTATAATCAAACATCAACTGGCAACATAACTATCTTCGTAACTGGACGCTGTGGAGTGCCCTTGGCGGTGCGTAGAGTTACTACCCTGGTCAGACCATCATTACCGGGATGAAGCTGTATGACCCTTGCCATGGGCCACTGTGAAGGCGGAGTGCGTTCGTTGTGTATTAAAATTAAATCGCCCAGCTGTACATCACACGTAGGGGACATCCACTTGTTTCGTCTTTGCAGCCCTTGTAGATATTCTTGAGACCAACGTCTCCAGTAACTCTGAAACATCTGCTGTCATAGTTGCCAACGTTTGGTAGGTGGTATATTGTCCTGTAAACAATCAGCTTCTGGAACAATAAATGAGTCGGTGAGAATCAAGAAATGCGCCGGATTGAGCGGCTGTAAGTCAGCGAGATTGTCGGACATAGGACAAATTGGACGTGAATTGAGACAAAACTCAATCTGACATAACAACGTGGAGAACTCTTCGAACGTCAATTTAGCCTCAACAATGACCCGCCGCAGATGGTATTTTGTGAACTTTACAGCCGCCTCCCAAATACCTCCAAAATGGGGGGCTCCAGGCGGATTGAACTTCCACTCGGTTCCTTCTCTAACCAAAACAGTAGCTAACTGCTGACAATAATTTGAAGCATGACTATACATCTTCTTAAGCTCGGTATCAGCCCCAACAAACGTTGTGCCTTGATCGCTAAGTAGTAACTGACAATGACCACGCCTAGAAGTAAAACGGCGAAAAGCTGCTAGAAAGGCTTCTATCGAATAATTAGAAACTACTTACAAATGTCCAGCACGTGTACTTAGACAAACAAATAAGCAAATGTAACCATTATACGATGATTCCCTCTACCTGGCGATGTGCGTATGTGAAACGGACGTGCGTAATCAACGCTCGAGTGACTAAATAGACGACTAGGACGTGCCCTTTGAGCAGTTAAATTTCCCATTTGCTGATAGCTTTGAGTAGCTCTGTAACGACAGCGCACATTACGGAGTTGTGTATAACTGCTTTAACCCGTTGTCTTCTTTTGATCAGCCAGTACTGGTTACGTAGTGTGGCCAGTTTGAGCTGCACACCATCATGCAGCGTTCTAATATGACAATCCTCGATAACAAACCTCGTGAAATGGCCCTGCAACGGCAAAGTGGCTGGGTATTTCTGGTCAAAAGACAACAAAGAGTTTTCTAAGCGTCCATCTACTAATAACAAATCATCCTTTATAAACGAATTTAAGCTGCCCAGAGTCGAAGAATTTGCTAATGTTTTACCCTGTTTCAATAATTCGATTTCTTTCGAAAAGCTAGAATTTTGCAATAAATATAAACATACTAAACCTGCTCTAGCTATTTCTGATGCGATCAGCGAGCTTCAGGTACTAGAGTGTGGACGTCTGAACAACGATTGGCAATAAATAGCGGCCATTTTGAGGGAATGTCCTTGAACCAGTGTAATGTATCCAATGAATCAGACCATAAATAGACTTCTAACTTAGAATGATCGAACTGAGACAAAATCTTGTTTACCAACTTAGCAAGCAGATGTGCAGCGCACAATTCTAATTTTGGAATACTCAACGTTTTCAAAGATGCTACTCTGGATTTAGCTTGCACTAATGCAACCTTAATGGCTAGATCCTTATCAACCGTTCTCAAATACACTACCGCTTCATAAGCAGACTTTGACACGTCAGCAAAACCATGAAGTTGCAAAGATACAACGTCATGTGTATAACCTAACCAACGAGGTATTTCAATTTCCTGAAGATCAATCAGCTGTGTATACCATTCTCTCCATTCATCTGCCTCAGCTACTGGTAACAAGTCGTCCCATCCCAACTTCAAAACCAAAAGTTTCTGTAAAAATATCTTTGCCGTGGTGATTGCTGGAGCCAACAAACCAAGTGGGTCTAAGACCTTTGCAACCTTTGAAAACACGAGTTTTCTTCGCCACTGAATTACATCAACTTCAACTTCCATACTAAATTCGAATAAATCCACCATTGGCAATCAACGAAGACCTAATATACCAAATGACTCATTTTTAAGAAGATGACTTGGTTCAGTAGCTAAAAGATCACTCGACAACCCCTCTAACAATGAATTCAACCACTTCTGCCTGTTTTTGATGAACAGTTTTAATGCTGTGACTTCCAGAGACAACATCGTCCATATAAACCTCTGACGACAAAACTTCAGAACCTAGACGAAATTTTTCCCTTTCGTCAAGCGCCAGCTGCTTCACAACTCGACTTGCTAAGAATGAACTAGGACCTACACCATATGTTACTGTTTTTAACCTATAAATCTTTACCGGTGAATCATGTCATCCTGGTGAACTCCAATCTGTCTAAACATTTTTTCTACATCTGAAATGAAAACAAACCTATACTTGCGCCAAGCTGTAACAAGAATGGACAAATCGGGCAACAAATTGGAACCAACGTGCAAACTACTATTCAAACTATGACCAGCTCGAGTTTTCATAGAACCATTAAAAACAACCCTCAGCTTAGTAGTTGAGCTGCTCTCCTTTAGTACACCATGATGAGGTAAGAAACAGCTGCGAGAAATATCAATAGCAGAATCTGAAATAAGAGACATATGACCTAGGTATAAATATTCTTGCATGAAATCATGATAAGCCTTATCAAACTTTTTATCCTTTTGGAACCTTTCTTCCATGCTAGTCAACAATCTAAGTGCAGGCTGGTAGGTGTCACGCAGATCCGGTATATCATTGATTTTAAATGGCAACATTACTTTATACCTTCCTTCTGCAGATCGACTGTGAGTGGACTGAAAGTGTTGCTCGCAGATCTGTGCATCTGATGATACAATTTTAGTAGTTGCAACCTCCTCCAGCTTCCAGAATTGTTGCAGTAGCTCGCTGACCTCCAGTTCAGCTGTGCAGTGTAGAGCAGTTGCGCCCCTAGCACGCGATGTTCTTCCGCATCAGATCCCCCAGAAATCATCCAGCCCAGCTGGGTCTGCGTTGCTATTAGCTCATTCTGCTTGACCTTGATTACCTAGCTCTCTACAACCTTGGCATAAATGGTCATGCCCAGTAGAACCTCGATGACTCCTGGTTGATTGTAGCACGGGTCAGCCAACTTCAAACCGTGCAGATGACCCCAAGTCAGCGTAATATAATGCTCTAAAAATTCATCTTTCCTTTCCAAGAATGTTTCTTCCGCAACTTCAATAAACTTATCAGTGAAATATTTATGCTTCAAGTCAACTGCTTTATCTGCTAAAATATTTTCATGAGCTAGCTGTATTTTTTCCCAAATCTTTTCAATGTTAGTAACTTGCGCTGTAGTCGCACCTCTAGTTATTTTCTTGATTTCCTTCTTTGTAAAATTCTCGTAAGACCAATCAATTTTGTAAAGCAGAGCGCTCTGTGATGTCACAAAGCCTTCCATAACGAATTGACTAATATAACCTTATTTCAATACAATTAATTACTTCTACAAGTTCTTACGAGAATGCGTAAACCAGAAAAAATATTTAAACTCCTGCCAGAGTCAATCTGAATCTTCAATAAGAACAAGAAAAGGCAATGGAGGCACTAAAAAAAATTTTATTCAATTTTAAACAATATGACATGCTGCAAAATAACTAATAAGTCACTAATCCTGAAAACGAGACAAGAATTGACAAGTACTTGAACGCCCTTATGTTTGCGTAAAATGCTCTACTTAACTTAGCAATGAATTAAACTTCATACGATACCTTAATCAAACAATAAATGCAAGAACATCCTATTATGGTAGTCCAATTAGATGATAAGTACAATAACAGCCTATTTAATTCGATGATAAGTACAAGAACAGTCTATTCAATTTGATGATAAGTACAAAAACAGACTATTTAATCATACGATAAGTACAAGAACAGCTTATTTAATTTGATGAAGTTTCAATACGAGTATCCAACAGTTCTCATTGAACCAGCACAGAGCTAAAAAATTCAAACTATTTGAATAAAATGTCGAATCGACAACCAATGGATTTTATCCAACTTTATAATAAAACTTAAATATTTAAGAGCTAATTATTTACAAATGTCCCTATATAAATAACAATCAATGGAGCTTTTTCCAGCTTTAAGACAATCAATGAAACCTATTTAAGCTTTCTAATTTAGCACTAAGCTAACAACCAAATTCAATCAACCAGCGAGGCCTAGTTTGGCCTTGATATCAAGCAACGAAGCCTGTAACGGCTTTGATATTTGCAAACAAACAGCTATGCATTTAATAAATAACACCTGTTTTGGTCTTGAAACAATCAATAAAGTAGACAGTACTAGTCACAATAACTAATATATAAGTACTATCAACAAAGACAATCATCGAAGTCTTGCTGGGTCTTGAAGTTTTCAAATTACAATAAAAGCAAATTGACAATTAAATCCAACTAATAATAAAAGCAAGCAGCAAAGCCCAGTCAAGCTTTGAAATAATTCAAATAAACAATTGGAAAGAACCTACTGCATGTTGCTCTCTACTTAGTAAATCTTGTTTTTGGACGACTTAACCTTAAATTCCCACAAGCAATTCCACCACCATAAATTTAAGCTGGCTGAAGGACGCTAAACCACCAATGCGCTGCTAGAGGAGCTACGTAACCATGCTTAGCTGCGGCTGTTGATAGTCGAGCATTGCTGGCACCAGCAAATGCTGAGAATAGCTGATAGCCGCCTGTGTCTTGTGCCTCAAAACAGCATGCGCGTCGTCCGCTGATGCTGGAGCTCGCGTGCTATGCGCGCTGCTGCTGCAGGTTATAGTGCTGCGTGTGCGCGCCGGCTGCCGTCGTCACTGTTGCTGTTGTGAGCGTGCGTTGCGCTGGCTGCTGCCTGCGATGTAGCTGCGAGCGTGTGGTCCGCTTGAATGTCTGTGTGTGTGCGTGTTGCCGTCGGCACTGCTGGTGCCGCTAGAGCTACGAACCTGTGCCCTGCTACGGCCGCTGGCAATGGCAATTCGCAGAGCCGCGTGTGTGCATGTGTACGCTGGCTACCGATAGCGCTGTTGCCACTTCTGCGAGCTTATGTGAAACTTCGCGCTTCATAATGCTGCGGTGCGTCGGCTGCCGCTGCCGTAGGTGCTAGCGTGCGTGTGTGTGCGTGTGTGGGCTGCCGCTGACATTGCTGCGAGCCCGCGTCCTCTGTCGATGATACGAGAGCGTCGCTGGCGATCACCACGCTGACGGTAGCTTTTGCGGGGACATGCACACACATTTGCCGACTTGCACCGCAATAGCAAGGAGGAGAGGTAGTTGTGTCTCTCTCTCTCTCTCTTGCCCAAATCGTTGCTCCGAAAAGCATACGCGACTGCGCACACCACGGCGAAACGTGCCAAAATTTTAAAGATGGCGTCCGTCGCGCGCCAAATCGCCAAGATGGCGTCGCGTCTATTTCTATCTCTTTCTCTCTCCGACTTTTAATCGGACTTTTTTTAACCAAGTTGGTGTCATAAAATGACAGCAGCTTGCAGCGGAGAGACAACAGAGTCTGTCTCCCGTTCCCGAGGATGTCGAGCTTAAGTCATGCCCGAATTACCATGCTCCGCGCTAACAATGCATGCGCGCACGGCGAAGTGTATACTTTTCAACGGCGCTCCGGTTTTTAATGCTCATTCGAGAGCCACAATACTAAAAACTCACCGATAACTCCTAATCCGACGAAGGACCAATGATTTAGTAGTGTCAATGATTCGGAGATGTGGTGAGGTTAAATAACTACGCACAAGTTACGTAAACGTTAGCTATTTATTTGGAGCGTGACCGCACGGCTCGGCATCCGCGGGTCGTCTGAGGTGTGCGCGAGAAGACGGAAGTGGCGCTCTAGTTCAACATAGACTATATAATTTAAATCACGTAGTAGTTCTTGTTTATTCGTGCTGAGTAAGTTTTTGTATAGGTTGTTTGTTGCACTGATTTTGTGCTTGATATACATGTACTGGTGTAAGTAAAATTTACAAATTGTACGATTTTCAGGACACAGTTCGACCATTTTTGTTATCCTACTCCTATAGTTGCTGTTGTTGTAAGTCAAAATTAGTTAGATTTATTTTGGCAACGACTGTTTAATCCTTGACTTTAGTTCTTATCAGCCCAACATCTTCATAGTATAGTCCTGGGCTTTTGTTTATTTTGGTTAGTGTGTACCGGGAACATATTCTTGGTGTGACTAATGTAAGAAAAATAACTACTATGATTACTGTGACATGCATTGTTACGTTGTATATAATAATGTGAACAGAGACAAGAATTTCTAGTTTACAGAAGAGTATTGGAGATATATTAGGTAGAAAGTGAAAGCGAATTTAAGCATGCGTGAAAATAGAAGAAAGATGGGGGTTGTATTTTTAGTTACACAGTTTTTTTTTTTTTTTTATATAGTTTCATTTTGAAGGTTTTCTTAATCGGCTATCGACTGTTCTGACAACATTCTTCTAATATCCTCGGGATGATGTATTGCATTTATCCGGTTTAATAGGTTAAATTGATAACTGTTACTGCGAGTGGTTGCTGGTTGTGATTCTTTATGTTTCCATGATAGGCATTTTATACGCCCTAAGCATGTAATGATTATGATTGTTGTTATGAAGAACAGGAATATGTTAGATCCAATGGATCCATATGAGATGTAAGGCTTTGTTGCTTGCTCTGCTATAAAAGCATCGTATTTATCTTACACAGCTTCTAGTGTTATACCTGATTCTAGTTTGGATGATGATTATTTTAGAGTGATGGATAGGTAACATATTGATTTGTTAATGGTTTTTAGTTTATGGAAAAATAAGTTATCGATATTTGTAAGGTTAAGGGTAAATATAAGAATTCGTTGGTTGTTCCTAGGTTTTTCGTTCCTACTAGCGTGATGTGGTCTTGTCGAGCTGAACAGCGAGGTTTCATTTGTAACAATCCGACTCCTTGGACTTTTACTAATTCATGTTGTTCTCCTGGTCAAAGTATTTGCAATATTGTTGGCTGAAATAGTGAGAATAACCTTTCATCCATAGAATCGAGGTGGATCCAGTGTTAGGTGTAGTTAGGTATGTAGTTAATATTGCATTTTTGTATACTTCCTTCGCTGGGTTGATTCAGTATGTGCATATTCTGTGATTTATTGTATCTTTATATCTTCTTAAGCTTTTCTCGGACAAAAAGCTGTATGCCCTTTTATCATGACTTAGTGCTACATATTGAGCTTGAGGTTTTATAAATGCTGATGCTGTATGTTCTTTGTCTTTCTGTAGAATTCGTATGGGGTGCATTTGGTACAGTTCGGTCGCGAATTTGTTTAGGATAGGTATTGATATTTCAACTATGAATTTGTTGCATCTAAATGCTAATTTTACTGCGGCGATCTCCGTTAACTTGTCGGTTCTTGCATGTGCTATTGGGATAGAAAACTCGTATTCTGGGTGAAAATCTACTATTTGCCGAATTATTTGTTGTAATTTATTGGTAGATATGAGCGATGGGTGTAAGGTACCCATTCTTGCTTCATGCACTGCGTTGAACATAGTATGGAATGTGTCGTGGTACAAGTTTATAGCTGTTTCAATTTCGTTCATGGTGGCCGTAATCTCACGGGAAACATTGTATCTCTGCCATAAATCAGCTAAATCGTTTAAGTCTTTTGTGGCTTCTATCAGTTTCTTGACGCTGGATTTGATTGCTTGCTTCGTGTAGTTCAGTTCTCCTTCTATGTATCCTAATTTATGCTGTATTAGATGTGTATCTTCTTTTGCGAGCTGGGCCAATTTCGTTTGGCCATTGAATAGTGGCTCAATTTGCTCGGTATAATGTATCCCGTCGGATTCAGATAGAGTGCCGAACAATATTTTGCTTATACTTCATATGAATCCAAATGGTGCGCTTCTTTTCTTAATGGTAGTCGCCGTTAGTGTCTCTGCTGGGTCCGGTGCTTCAACTTCCTACATAGCATCGACGAGGGCGTCGTGTATAATCTTTACCCGTTGGATACGTTCCTGTATAAAGTCTAGTCGTTTTGTTAATATAGTACAGAAGTCAGGGTAAGAGTAGCAAGAATTTCTTGTCGTTTGTACAGTTTTGTTCATTTCCATAGAGTTGAAGTACAATGGTGTGATATCAATGAACACGATGATTTTCCAATCAGCCTGTGTATATCGAATGTCCTCTAACCTTTCGTAGTAAATGCCTGGATTATGCATGATTTCTTGTATTGAGTAGGCTTTCTCTGCTTTAACGTATGTGTGTACCAGAGTGAGGATGAGGAGTTGCCGTATAATTTCCATCTGAAACGAATTGTTTCAATTAGTGTTAGGCAGGTTTTATCTTATCCATATGTTTCAGGAAACGTTTTCCTGATTCATCTTGTAGTACAATATTATGTTTATCTAAAATATTTGTTAGTTCATATGGACCCTTGTAAGTTTTATCTAATTTGTTTGCTCTTAGTTCTTTCAGTATATAGACAATATCACCAGGGGAATAAGCATGACTTTTGACTTTTCTATCACGATAATGCTTATTCCTAATTTTAGATTTAATTAGTGACTCAGTAGCGAATTTTCTCGTGGCATTTAACCTATTTACAAATTCAGTCATGTAAGACGTGTATGTTTCGGCCTGGTCTAAGGAATTAGGAACACGGGCAGGTTTTCCGAAAATTAATTCAAATGGTGTAAAATTTGTGGATTCGTGGACGCTTGTATTATACGAAAAGGATGTAAAGGGTATTGGCAAGTACTAGGTGACTTCTTTCCAATCCTCCATTGGATTGTGGGTGATAACCAGATGTTGTTACTTGTGTTTTCTTGAATATTTTTGATAATTGTTGCATGACCTTACCGATTAGAGCTGGAGCTTTGTCGGATAATATTACACGTGGTGATCCGTATAATGTTATGACGTGTCTTGCAAGTTCGTCGGGTATTGTTTCTGCCTTTGTGTTAGGAACAAGTACGGCGATACAATACTTGTTGAGGTTGTCCTGGATCGTAAGTATGTGTTTGTTACCATCCGTTGTTAGTGGTAATAGACCTACAGTGTCGATGGATATCTTGTCAAAGGGGTCGATACGGGTGTCTGTGATAATCATAGGTTCTCTGTTTTTTATTCGTGCTAGCTTTAGTTCCTGGCATGTGGTACAATTCCTAATGTACTTTGGCCTAAAAAGGTTGTTCTATATATGAAATAATAAGTCATGTAAAAGTGAAGCCATCCAGTCTATTCTCAACACACACACACACACAAAAGCACACACGCACCCACGTACGCACGCACGCACGCACGCACGCGCACACACACACACACGCGCACGCACGCATGCACACACACACACACACACATATATATATATATATATATATATATATATATATATATATATATATATATATATATATGTGTGTGTGTGTGTGTGTGTGTGTGTGTGTATGTGTGGCTTCACTTTTATATGACTTATTATTTATATATATGTGTGTGTGTGTACATATATATATATATATATATATACAATTTCAAAACCAAGAAAAAAAATTGAAATGACAAATATCCATTTTCTTACTCATCAAACTGCTGTGCTTACGCATCTCGAGGTCGGCAATACTGGTCCTTCGTTGTTTACAAAATTCGGTTCAAGAGAATAACATTCCGCGATAAAAATACTGACTCTTTTCATGCTGCTCATAATTCGTTCTCGAATATTATCTGTTTAACTTTTTAAAAAAGTGTTTTTTTAGATTTAATTTGTTTGTTACAAAATAAGATTATTAATATATTTTGAAAGATCACGTTATTACTTAATTATTATCGTAGAATTCAATTTCAGCTCAACAATTATAAAAAAAAATAATATTGCAAGAATTTGTTTAAACAAAATTGTTTAAACAATTAATTTTGCAATTTTGTCAACGAATTCATAATCAGCGACCCCAAAAACATGAAGTGTCGTACTTTTATGTTGATTGGTATTTTTTCTTAATTGCGTAACTGAAAGGGTTAACTGCAGAAAGGGTAACTCAGCCCTTGCAATGAATTTTTTTTAATAATCCTGAAATACGGGAACTTGAATTTTTAATATTCTTAATAGCAGTACAATAGTTAATTAAATTCAGCTAATATCAAAATTTCTGTATAAAAAAATGTAAAAAAAAAATTATATTCACCCTTATAATAAATAGGGGATGCAACCCTTCAGTATGAAAATAGGGTAGTGACTTACATTTGTTTACAACAATTTTTTTGGCGTTTGTTTCATTCGAATATCTTTATTAGTTTTCGAGATAATAATAAAAATCTGTTTTTGGGGGTAAACTTTAGGGGTGCTTTTCACCCCTTAGAAGTGGTATTCCGCCGATAAAAAAATACGTGCCACTTATTTTTTAATATACTACAACATATTTCAATATTATTGAAATCGGCGAGGGATACCTGAGGACCTTTCCTTGTTAGTAATATAATTTGCGGTAAAAAATAACTGCATATATAGGTACAATTAATTTGGTTAAAATATTCCGATAAATTTTAAAACTACAAAGAAAACTGTAATTTTATTAAACTAAAGAGGTGACCAGAAGTGGTACAACAAAAACATTCATATACTAGTTTGGCAATAGTACTTCAGTCATAAAAATACATCAGGTTTACTTTTTACATCATTATTTTAAGTTCTGTAAGTCTACGAAAAAGATAATATGATTTCAAACGACGTTTTTGGTCAGTAAAAAGGTTAATTTAAGTAAAATACTAGAGGCATCAAAGGTATGTTATAGCTGGTTATAATAAGTTACATTTCATTCATCAAAATGTCTTCGAATTTAATCAATTTTAATGTAGAAACGCATTTTGTAGCATTGTGAAGAAAGGAAAAACTATTCTGAGAAAGAAAATGACTTTAACGTATATTTGTACTTTAGCATACAAAATACATATATAATTTAAAATTTTAAAAGAGAAACTAATAGTAAATCCAAATATTTACATGAAATAACTGCCTTATTTGTTAAATGTATGCATTTTTATTGATAATCATTGATAATACAATAATATTTTCATTGTGAACATCAATTTCGAAAGCGGCCAAAACGGGTACATTCCTGCGGTCAAAACTTGTGATTAGGTGGCCAAAAACGGTGAAAAATGAGTTTTATTTTAGTTTTTCTATTTGTGCAATTTCCTCAGGGTTCTTCATAAAACAAACTATGAAATTATCAAATACAAGTGTTTTATCATATGTACAAATTTGTTGAATGATGAAATATTATATTTTACTGCAGTAAATACGTTCTCGAAAGTCAAAAAAGCTTAAGTGGCCAGAAACGGTAAGTTCACCCTATATAGTATTTCTTATAAAAAGTTGTTTTTCTTCTTTTTTTTTAAATAAAAAAAATTGGATAAGATGTAATCAAGAAGCACTGTTGTATTTTATTATTTGTTGTATATATATATAATTATATATACATACAAATGGAAAATAAGATAATAAAATAATAATATATTCTTTTATCTATATAGTATTTAATATGTATAGTATGGCTAGTAAAGAATAGAAAACTAGGTGATAGTTACCAGAGATTAGTAGAGAGATTGCCAGTGAGCATGGGCGGATTCGGGGCGATTCTTGTCAGTCGTGAGCTAGCGAACCTAGCGG
The DNA here is from genome assembly GCA_949152435.1 of Gastracanthus pulcherrimus. NCBI lineage: Eukaryota > Metazoa > Arthropoda > Insecta > Hymenoptera > Pteromalidae > Gastracanthus > Gastracanthus pulcherrimus. Next base: position 85,171,807 of record OX424575.1, read on the forward strand.
CTGAGCGCCCGAACTATACACATAATTTGATCACAGCGCGGAGGGGGAAGTGTGTGTGCGCGCTTGAAGGAGAAGTGTGTAGACCGAATTCACCGAAAGCACCGGTTGCCGGTTGAACGCGCGCATTCGCTTAATTCTCTCGCGTATATATGGGTAAATCTCTAGAACCGTTGACTTTTTCACATTAAAAATCAGGTAAAATTAATTTAGGATCACAGTTCTAATTTTTTACACAATTTCTTAAGACTATAAACTACTAAAATATAATCACGAACAAGCCTAAAACACGTGCCTAATTTCTCAAATATGTCAGAAATTTATAATTTTAATGATCTTAAAACTATAAATTGTACTTCTTTAAATATTTAAAATGATTATAAACGTATTTATTAATAATTTAAATGCTTAATAGTATATTACGCAACTAGAGAGGTAAAGAATTGGCGAGTCCATAGCACGTGTAAAGTGCCACCCGAGCCGAAGGCCTTCGGCTCGGATGGCATTTTACACGTGCTATGGGGTCGCCATTTTACCTCCCATGGTATGTATACTATTTTCCTCACACCAGCACCGAAAATACACATTTCTCTCCTGGCGCCCGGGAGGAAAAGTGGTACTTTCGGTGCAGGTGTGGGGAAAAATATTATTAATTGTACCTCTGAGAAGACAATAAAATTTTATTTTTATTGTATTTATTTTTCTGCTTAATCTTTTCTTTTCGTTCGTGTAAATCTTTATTTCGCTTGTGCGGCATATATTCTCTCTTTATCTTCACTTTCAAGTCGCTCGAAATACATTACATGACTATAAAATACTAACATATCACGTGTAGTATTGTTATTATGAAATTTTATTAGTTATAAATAAAGGTTCTGACTTAAATTTGCGGCGTTTAAGGGGGCAGATTCACCTAAAAATTTTAAATTAATTGATAATACATTTTACGGTAAAACTAAGGCACTTATCATATATTACCTGATTTTTTCGGTAAATTTGACTATTTTATCAAAATATAACTATACAAATTTTTAGAAAATTTGGAAAACCTCTGTATTTCTTCGACTACCGCAAGGTTTAGAGAGCCAATGTGATCGAATTGACGCTTTCAAGGTTTTATTATATTCAAAATACGTGTAGCTAGGGTATGGGTGTGGGAATTTGTATTTAAAAATTATTGACCAAAGTTATAGTCTATTTGAGCGAAAATTCTTCGTTTTTTTCAAATTTTATTATGAAATATGGCTTAAATTGACTATAACTTTAGTCAATAATTTTTATATACAAATTCCCACACCCATACCCTAACTACACGTATTTTGAATATAATAAAACCTTGAAAGCGTCAATTCGATCACATTGGCTCTCTAAACCTTGCGGTAGCCGAAGAAATATAGAGGTTTTCATTATAGCCAATCAATTGGACCTAACGACCTTCATTAATTTTTTTAAAAGTTGTATAGTTATATTTTGATAAAATGTTCAAATTTACCGAAAACATCAGGTAATATATGATAAGTGCCTTAGTTTTACCGTAAAATGTATTATCAATTAATTTTAAATTTTAAAGTATATCTGTCCCCTTAAAAAAGAAAAACCGCGTGTTGTGGATAAATATTGCGGACGCAACAAATCGATGTACTTTTGCAATTTTACTGATGAATATAAGGATTTTAGGTATCATAAATAATTGTATGTGACAAGTACATAAAATATTACATTTTAATCACTTATTTTATTGATTTAATTAATATCTACGTAAACAAGCATTGCAGACGTGACATTTTTTTCGATCGTTTTTGAATCAGCTCATTTAAAAGTCTTTTAAATCTTTTACGATTACTTTAAGAATAAAAATAAAGCAGCATCTTATTTAAAATAATACTGTTTTTATATTCTATGCACTAAAAATAGTTTTTAAAGTAATTTAATTGTATATCATTAAGCTACTTTTTGCGTTGCGATGTACACAATCTATGACAATATTCAAATCCATTTAATTCGGGTTTTATGAGAAAAATGTAATTATTATTCAGATCATTTGATTCCTGAATGTTTTTCAAGTGTTAAGGTAATTTTTTTACATTTTTAATTAGTAATTTATAGTGAGGATTAACGAAAATATATTTGAAATCGGGCATTTGACGTACACAAAATATGATATTTCGAGTTTTTAATTAATAAGTATAATTAATTTATGACAGAAAGTGAATATAAAAATATTAAAAATAATAAATTTAATTCTTAAACAACAGTATATATAAGCATGCATGTTACAGTTAAAATTTACTTAAAAGTGTAAGAAAAGTAATTTAAAGTTTATGACACATAGGTTAAAGGTTCTATACATTTACCCATATAGCGACTTTATATTGTACATACATTGGTAGAAGACGGTGTTCGGGTTATTTAGGCCTTTGGGGGGGATTTGAATTGCGCGCCGTAGCTCGCCGATCGCCGCGGGTCAGTTCCGTTCTCTCTCCCGCAGAGACCGGTCGATTTTCCTGGCGTGATTCAAGACAGCGCATCAAACCCGATTTTGGATATTTTAATATTGTACGAGAAGCTCAGCACGTACGTCCTTATCAGGACGGTCGACTTCTCCCTTCGTAAATTGTCTGCGTCGCGTGAGTGTGTGTGTGTGTGTGTGTGTTCGGTGTGACGGAGGATCGGGAAGGTCCGGCCACGTGCGAGCCCCCTCGACGTGCCGACTTCCACACGGCGATCACCTACGCGGCAGGGCCAAAGGGTCTGCCCGTGGTCCAGGTACGGTTCCCTCGAGACGTCGAGGCGCCCTGCGATCAAGAAGGTGCATCCCATACACGTGCAGCCAGGACATTACGTCGCGCTGTCCACGTTTCTACCGTCTAGCCTTTAAGGTAAGAGAGCTCTCGAGCGCGCGTAACTGGTACCTCGCGGCGTTAGGATATTTGCGTTATCACCTTCTCTCTCTCTCTCTCCCTTCTTTTGTTCCTATCTTAGAATCTCTTTTGGTATGTATAATTTCCTCTTTAGTAAATAAATCATTCGCTTGCCCCGGCTTTTCTCCCTGCCTCGTGGGAGTTTTTACGCCGAGGCAAGTTGTCCTATTTCCCGCGAAAAATTGTGTCTTTATTGATCTACCCGGCCTTCCCTCACTCATTCATTCATATATATATATATATATATATACATTTATTTTTCTAATTATCAGCATTTTCTTCAGACGGGGACATCGAACTCGTTTATTTAAATAAAACTATATATTGTTAATAAATTTGAATATATTTTATTAAAATATTATTAAAAGAATCCTTTTTTTTTTAATTAAGGGTCATTAGCTGTCTTTGAATGACAATACTGGAAATCTGTACATTTCTTATGCTACTGCAAGGTTTTGAGAGAGAAATATATCGGATTAGATTTTTAAGGCTTTATTGTGATAAAAATACACATAGTTATGTTATGTATGTAGAATATGAAAATTAAAATTATTAACCAAAAGTATAGTCTATCAAAGTCATAATTCATGTATTGTTTTAAATTTTATCATGAAATATGATTTTTAAAGACTATAACTTGGTCAATAATTTATATTTTAAAAATTCCCACATTCATATGTGCAGAATCTGACCGTCCTGACTTTCGAAACCTTGCGGTAGCGCAAGAAATATACATGTTTCCATTATTATCATTCAAAGGGATCTAATGACTCTTAATTTCAGAAAAGTATTTTTTCTGTATTATTTTCGTAAAATATAATTATTTTTCAATAATCTATCTGACGGACTCAATACATTTTTCCATGCAAGTTCCCTATTGGTGGTCGCGGGTCGTGTTCTTTCGCGTCTGAATGTTTGGCTCCTGGTTCAAGTCCGACTTATTTAATTATTTTGTATGCAATACGTTCATTGGTTTTTGTTGTCACAGTAAAGGTATACAGCATTGTATTTAAATACATTTTACTATATTATCATCATATGTTTTATGGAATAATTTTTATTTTACGATAATAATCTTTTTAACATGTAATCTCTTTTTATTACAATGTATATTTTTTAATGGGAACTCCACCATTAATCTTGACCATTATATCGAAAATTCCTTCAATTTTTTTTAATGTTTATCATATAATTTAAAATCATTTCAGAACATGTCAAATTTAAATGTTTTAACAAAACTATAGTCTAGAAAGTAAAACAATTAAAGTTTGATAGCATATCACATACAAATTTTAAACGCATTTTTGTAATTTCAACAAAGTTCCTTCTATCCATTTAAATGAACGTTTTTTAAGCTTGCAGGAAATATCGATTTAAATATAGTATTTCGAAAAGTATTTTAATTTAAGGTAAAATAATGTATTACATAAAGCGTATGTCCAATTGAGTTATTGGGTTGATCTTGAGTTCAAACTCGACCCATTTTTATCATATAATAAATATATGTATTTGAAAAATGTGAGTTAAATTTTATGAAATTATGAGTTATATTGTCACATACATATACACACACACACGTACACGCACGCACGCACACTCATACATACGCACAAATGAAGAGGTGGAAGATATACTTGAAAGCTACCATTTTGGAAATTTACTGATTTACTAAACTTATCCCGGGCCATATATTATCGAATTATTTTACTAAATGATTTCGCTTTCTACAAGAGAAAGCTTTGTAATGTTGAAAATTTCAGAAAAACAATTTTTTTTATACCTCAAATATATGAAAAATATGAACGATTTCATAAAAAGACATAATTTTATTCCAATTTATATATCTGGCAATTACCAATGCTATTTTAATAGAAGAAATACGATTCAATTTTGAATACTTTTTTTGTAATTTCTTGTAATTTTTGTAATTTTTGTAATTTTGTAATTTTTTGTAATCAAAATGTAATAGTTTTAGAAAATGTCCGTATATGAACGAATTCGCATAAATGTACGTATATGACGAAATTCAAAAAAATAAATTTTTTGGGATCCAGAAATCGCAAAAAAATCTGAATGCTGGGGTTTCCAAACCTTTTTTATTATGTCTTGAATTAGGTTACTGCCCCATTGAAACGATCCGAATGAATTCCGAACTGAAATAACTATGAATCCGCGAAGAAATCGTCGGTAAAAACTAAAAATATCTAATACTGAAAAGAAACGACGTAGCAACAATTAACACATTAGTATAATACTGGCGCATATTCTAATAGAAGGACGTCTTTGTCCAAATTTTCGTCTTCGGCATTTTTAACTTTCGGCATTCTCTTTTTCGGAATTCTTGTTTTCGGCACTTTTAACTTTCGGCATTTTTATCCATCGGTATTTATCCATAGGTATTAAATTTTTCGGCAGTTGCAAACCGTTCGGTAAATTTATCCTTCTGCAAATTTATCTTTCGGTACATTTATCCCCACCCGCAGCATTTACGCAAAAGTTATGTACAATTTTTACATTTTTATAGTTATTAATAAAATTGTTATGTATTATCGAAGAATCAGGAATCTCCTGTATTAGAATAGTGTAATAGATTGCAAAATAGAAGTACTCAATATATGTAATTTTCAATTTTTACAGCCATTTTTCTGAAAACTACATTTTTCGTTTTTAGGCATTTAAAAAAAATTCTAAAAGTGCCTAAAAACGAAAAATTGTTTTCTCTTTTTCTCGTAAAAATAAAAAAGAACGTGCATGCCAAGTTGTAAGTGATTCTACGAAAATCTGTTGCGCAAATCGCGAAAAAAGTAGTTTTGAGAAAAACGGCTCTAAAGATTGCATATTACATATACAACAAGGTTATTAATAACTATAAAAACATCCTTTTTCAACGAACGAAAATCAAATTAAAGGTCTTTTCTTGTACTTCTATTATCTTTTCGGAAAAAGTTTTTTCCACCTTCGGGTGCATAGTTATTAACTGTACACCCCATTGAAACGATCCGAATGAATTCCGAACTGAAATAACTATGAATCCGCGAAGAAATCCATTGGATTTCTTTCTGAATCCGTCTGGATTACGTTGTGATTCCGCGCGGTTCCGCGTGGAATCCGTCCAAAAACAGAATCTGAAATCAAAGCGTATTTACAAATGAAATCCGAACGAAATCAATATGATAATTTTGAATACCGTAAAAATTTTGATCGATGGAAATCCGAAGGAAATCTGGAGGAAATCAATTTGATAACTTTGGAACTCCAAAATTTTCGAGCGACGGAAATCGAAATGAAATCCGAATGAAATCAGTTTGATTACTTTCATAAGGCAAAATTTTTCATAACGGAAATCCGAGCAAAATCCGTATAAAATCAGAACAAAATCAGAACAAAATCTGAACAAAGTCTGAACAAAATCGGAGCAAAATTCTAACAAATTCCATTCGAAATCATTCGTACTACTTTCATGGCAAAATTTTCCTAAAGACGGAAATCGAAACAGAATCTGAAATAAATCTAAATTGAATCTGAAAGAAATCTGACTGTTTTCGATGTGATTAGTTTCATATTTCAAGTCTACCGCAGATAGTTTTCCGAATAAAATCTGCATGCTTTCAATCTGATTTCATCCTAAAATCTTGAGAGCATCACAGCTTAATCTGTCAATAATGTATTACTTCGACTTTCTCCATTTAACGTTGTTAACACCATGAATAGACATCATTATCATAGTAATTTTTATGGAACATACTTGATACCTTGTGATTTCCTTGCAAAATCAATACGGATACGTAAAGAATTTTCACCAGCGAGCTATTTAAGGTGATGCTAAAGCCACCTGTCACCGACAAATACGAGGATCCACTTTTCTCATTTCATTTTCAATTTTGAGTAAATATCTCTATGGAAAGTTGTTGTTCCAACCAAAAAGAACAACTTTTCATAGATATATTTTCTTAAAATTGAAAAATGAATAAAAATAGTGTTTCCCCGTATTTATCAGTAACACGGGGTTTAACATCACCTTAAGCAACGTAATTTTAAAAGAAGTACATCCTGATTATATTCAATTCGCAGATCTTGAGGATATTCTAAGAAGCATGGAAATAAAAAAAATGCATTTTTAGGAACAAATCAATTTCTATGAGATTTCATCTTGCTTTATTAGAAAGAAAGAACTATGAGACCTTCGCAAGTGTATTTTTTCATAAAAATATTTACATAGAATATTTTCACAATATCGTATATATTTACAGTAGTATTTACAATCAATTTAAAACATGCTCTTTCGACAATAGCTTTACAATTTTTCCATTGAAAAGTTTATGAATAAGAATTATGTAATTGTATCCTCATGGGACAATACAATTCAGTCATCGTTAATATCTATCCAAACTTTTAAAAATAATAATGAATATTTTCATATTTACAATTCTTTCGGTATTTTGGTCAGCTTCGTCAATCGTGATACATATTAGGTATGGAACTAATATATTTCTTGGATCCTATTTCTATAAAAACGGCAATACTTTCGATCTTACCACTGGGAATAACAGTTTCAACTCCACTGATATCCCTCACTACTTTTATAGCGTCATATCTGTCTCCATTTATTGTAATGATTTCATTACAAATAGTCAATTCTTTTCCAGTCACGTGATCGTAAATAAATTCTATAATTTTGACAAAAGAACCGTCACATGCTTTTGCATAACAATTCGAGGATCGTGGATACGTCTTATTACATGATGAAAAGATACAATTATTTTTTGATATACGATTATAGGATTCGGAAAAATCTGAAAGTCCCAAGTTTCTCATTAGATTGTAGTTAACTGCAGATGGGCTGCCAAAATATCGAATATCGTTCAATTTATCTGTTTTTTGAGTACTTCTATTTTGCAATCTATTACAGTATTCTAATACAGGAGATACCTGATTCTTCGATAATACATAAGTTTGTAATATACTAGAACACTGTTGATAATTCAATCGCCTGCATATTTGAAACAATACACCTTTCGAGGCTTTTATAAAATCGAGAATTTTGCCATTGCCTGATTCGAACGCGTAACCGAAATGAGACCACAAAGGGCCCCAGTCAATAACACTTTGACATACATGAAGCAGCTGATGGATATTACATGTCATCGCCTTTTTTGTGTATAACATCTGAGTCTTACCCACCAATTCTTTTAGTAGACTATTGGCATGTAATAGGGCACGCATAGTAATATCGGAACTCATTAAAATGTGCATAGCATTCACCAACAATCTGAAGTGGTCCCAATAGACTTCGAAATTCTCGATTTGTTCTAAAATGGGCAAAATGAAAAAAAGAAGAAAGTTTTCCCATTCTCTACTCTTCCAATCCTTCCTATCTTCAAGTGGGCGAGGCAATCGAGAGATTTGCTTAGGAACCTTTATTGACTTCAAAATGTTACTGATTTTGGTTTTGTCTTCTTTTTTTTATTGAGAATGGTTTTCGGGACGAATCAAACCAATATTTGGTAACCTGAAGGCAGACACCCAAAAAAACACAATGCATGTCGGGAACGAAACCTCTCACAATATCAAATCGAGAAAGTTCTGTCAAAGGAGAAATTGCTTTCATCCCGTGACTTGAAGTTCCAGTATCGAGCACCTCTTCCAAGTGGTCAAGAGTCTGAGATTCATTCCGTAGTGGTGGAACATTGTTCAGCAGAGGATATTTTATTACATGTCTTGTGTTGTGTTTTACTGGAACTCCAGGGTGCAAACACCAACTGCATCCATAGTAGCCGTTAAATTGAACAATGCCTTGCATTGATGGACGAGCTATCGAGTCGACGCAACAACATATAGCATGAAATTTAATGTTTTGCTCTTCATCCCGAATTTTGAAAGTAATTCCATCTGTAGATAACCTGGTCATATCTTTTAAAAATTCATCCAAAAATAATTTCATATTGGGTTTCTTCTTACTGAACCATAGTCCTACAGTTAACGGATTACTATTGCGGACGTCAACAGGAAGTTCATTCAAAATGATTTGAATTGGAGTAATGGAAAAAGAAGAGCTTTTGAAAACCGGAGAACCATTACTATTGAATGTAAAGCTTGCATGGGAATTTCTAGATTCAAGTGGCAATGAAGAGAGAAATTTTGTATACAGAATCCCATAGTATATATCCTTCAACGAGTCATTTACACCTCTATTATTCAATACATGCTCGACGTACTCAACATTTTGCTGTACTAAATTACGGATCTGATCATCGATTTTGAGGATAAAGAAAAAATTTACATCATTTCCCGTCACGGATACGAACCTTTCACAGTTTTTACATTGAATAGATCGAGTGCCACAATTAAATTTTTAAATATATGAATTACAATCTGGACAGACGGCATGATACTCTCTCCCATCTTCCGTTGTTAACAATTTATCCATCATGTATCTGGTATCAGGAACAATCCTTTTATTAAAAAAACTATTGATTAGATTGCAAAGATTAGAAATGTTATCGTTGTCCAATGAAGCATGTGAAGCAAACTCTAATATTCCCATCATAATCTCACATTCACTGACTACCAAGGAGGCATCAAGAATACTATTTGAATTTTTATCTTCTAAGAACTTATATAAATTCGAGTAGTTGGTCGGTCCATCATTACCGAGTTCTTGTTCACAATTTTCCATATCCTCATCTTCTGACTCATCTCCCAGAAATAGATCCTGCACATAACCTAGATGATCCTACAGAAAATTTGATTCTTTTCAAATTTCATGTTTGAATGAGTTATAGTACGGAAGGATATACTAGATCGTAAAATGTATTCTCGTCTCACGTGATATTACGCCTGAGCGATGTGAGCATGATAAATTCATATGAGACGAGAATCACATTTATGCCTGAGTACTGTTTTTATACTTAATGATACAACGTCCGTGAACCGAGATTTAGTGAGTGCCTTCTGGTACGAGCGCAGCGTAAGTCAAAGTTTACGGCACGGAGTATCATATAGTATATCATGCAACGTATTTGGAGAGGTTTTATTTACGAAACGATATGTTTGCATCACGAGCTGAAGGCGAGTGCTGTAATTCGTTTCGTTAAATAGCCTTTACGAACAAGTTGTGATTTTTAGGTTATGTTGTTATAAAATAAGTTTTTACAATGAATTCTGTATTCCTTCGTATCAAAAGACATTTTGAAATGTGATGAAACAAGAGAAATTTCTTAGCTATCCATTAATTCCTACACAGATGAAATTTTTCAAATAATATAAACATGTATCATTTAATAAGTAATATTCTCTTCAATATATATAAATATACATATATATATATATATATATATATATATATATATATATATATATATATATATATACATATAAAAAATATACATATATAAAAAATTTCTATATTGTTCTTAAGAAAAGAGATGGTATGATTCATGAACAGAAATTCCTTAAAGTGCCTGAGAGTTCGACCTATTTGAAATTTCAATTAGATTTGAGTGTTTCAGAATGTATTTTGCGGCTTTGACAACATTTCAGCAAATTTTTCACCAACTCTCAAGCTTGACCTGTCTATAGTATCATCTCTAGAAATTGCATTATTTACGAATAGAGAAATCATCAATGAAATTTTGAGAAAACTACATGATTTTTTCAGTTCATAAACTATGCGCTTGTGAAGGGAATTAGTGATGACCCTATACAGTGCTCTGCTCATTGAAAAACCCGCATGAAATAGGTTCAATAATACATTCTGAAATCATGCACATCTCTTACAAAATCTAGAAGATTTAATACTGAATCATAAGGAAATCAAAACGAAATCTGTCTGTAAAATCATTCAAAATCATAGTTTGAATTCTTACTGAAATCATGAGATAAACTGTTGGATTATAGGGATTTCGTTAGGATTTCAATGTTAAATCTTGGAATAATTTTGATGATTCAAGAATGAATTTCTGTATAGATATTTCATAAAGATTCAGAATGATTACTTTTAGAACGTTTCAATTGTGCTATAGTGATCAAGTAATATTCCAAACAGTAATAATTTCGTATGTATAATTGTTAATAACTATTCATAACAGGAATAATGTGTATAAACTACCCTCATTAAAACATCCGTATGAAACCATTATGAAGTTCGTCAAAAAAACATTCTGAAATTATGCACATCATCACTAGATTTCATGAAATCCATATCATCAAACATTTTTCCTCAAAATTTATAATTTCGGTAGAAAACCTGACGATGATATTTTACTAAATTTTCATTCGAATTTCATTTTAGTTTCTCTATAAATGTGTCAAATCTCTCAAATCCTGTCAGAATTCAGAAGAATTTCAATAGTCCCCAGTGGAAATAAAAAATTTTAAAAAATGTGAAGAAATGTAACTAAATGTTGAAATTGGAACACCATTATAAATGTATTGACATTTTTGCACATTTTTTCATATTTATTCACATTTTTGTTAGAATCTATTTTTTAGCGCAAAAAAAGTTGGTTAAAAAAATGTAAATACATTTTTTTACATTTTTATCTTAAACATACAATTCGGTACCAAAAAAGTGGACAAGAAGAATGGTAAATACAATTATAAAAATGTAAAAAATATAATTACAGTTTTAACCACATTGTAATATGAAAATTCGTCAAAAAAATGTTAATAAATGTATTTATATTTTATTTTAATGAACTATTTTTTTAATAAAATTTTGGTCAAAATAAAAATGAAAATAAATGTAAAAAAATGTATTTAAATTTTTGAAATTTGTTCCAATTTCAACAGTTAGCCCTGTCGAAAGTATCCAGGATCATTCATGAACAAAACTGTATCACTTTGAAACATGGCAAAAGTGTTTGATTTTTTTTTATTTTTCGAATGGATTCTTCTTGACATAAGAGGATATCAAGAAATTTTATCGATACAGTAATCGAAAGCTCTTACAACGATCTACAAAAAAGTATTCGTGACATTTTCCATTATAATGTAAAGCAAACGAGATATAAAACATTTTAGGCATACTTCTTTCACGTGGAAAATGATAAAAACACCTGACCGGTAGTGTAAGGATCAAATTAGATTTAATAAGCAAGATGACATTTGACCATATACAGCTGCTATGTGTCTGACTAAACCATATTTGGATTCTTCAACATTTGATAGGATGATTCGATGAAATATTGATTTGCATATTGTATGACACTTTAAGTCACATAATTTCGTATAAATTAACATAATATGAAGCATAACTTATATTGAAAATTAGTTAGTTATTATGTTTGCAATTGCTACAGAGAAATTGAATTGATGATTGTCTTTACAAAGCCTCCTGCAACAAACAAATCTGAGTATTTAATCAAGAAATCAGTAATTGCTCAATCAAGCAACGTTCATGAGAAGGAATCAACCCATTCAATCACCGATAATCTTTATTTCAATGACATCCACTTGAATTCTCAAATTTATATATGTATGTATGTATATATATATATATATATATATATATATATATATATATATATATATATATATATATATGTATTCTTGTAAAATTTTGTAGTCTTGGAAAACCATATCATAAAAATCAACATATACTCTCTGAAGAAATGCTGATAATTAGAAAAATAAATGTATATATATATATATATATACAGCTTAGTCGCATCGGAAACCCGAGGCAAATCATGCACAAGCGTCGTGAATAAATCACAAAAGCTCTCCCAATCCTCGTATTTTCCTGAAAAAGTAGGAAGAGGGATTCTAGGGAGCTTCGCGACTCGAGAATCAAACCCAGACACCGTAGAGTTGAGAGGTCCGCCTGAAATTGTAGACTCATCTGCTACCTCGAACTGCGACTGCAACGTTAAGACCTCGTCAAGAGCACTCTCATACGCTGCCTGCAGCTTGCCAAATCCATCCTCGGTGACGTACTGATCCGTTTCCGCATCCTCCCTTACGGTAATCTCGGAATGAGTCTTACAAGCTTCAACCCAAATCTCCTTCAAGGCGTCGATGCGCGCCTGAATTATTTTCTTATTGAGCGAAGCATGCGGCTTATCGAGTAAGCGTTTATGCAGACCCTGGATCTCTACCTGACGTGAGTCCTGTAGAGCCACCAGTTTTCTCAATGCTATAGGAGCCATGATAAACTAGCCTTAGAACAAGAAACGCGCCCAAGAAATTCACTAAACTACGTACTTAGTGTAGCAAGAGAAAGTAAACTTAAGCGTAGAATAACGCAAGCGGCTTAACTTATATTACAACGCGCGCACCTATACAAATAGCCAAACGGGAGAATTACACGGCGAGAACGCGCTATACGCGACTCGATGCCGCGAATCACCGTCCACGCCGCGAGGCCGCCGATCGAAGTCGGCCCGCAAAGCCGGCAAGGCGCGCCCGATGACACGAGCAGCCCGCGAGTACGACCGAACGGTGCCGGCAGCAGACCGCCTGCATATCGCCAGCTACACCGCGAGGCCGCCGCGCGTAGCCGACGCGTCGAGCCGGGCAAGCGCGCTCGCTGACAAGAGCCGATTCCGAGAGCGGCCGAACCGCGCCGACAACAGCCCGCCTAAGTATCGCCAGCAACACCGCGAGCGCGCGCGTGGAGGCGACGCGTCAAGCCGAGCAAGCGCGCCAGACAATCGAAAAAAAATCGAACATCCAATATGTGTGGGTGATATATTTTATATAAGTATCCCAGAATGTCAATAAAAAAACTTTTATGACAATATGTAAATCCTTCTGGAATTTGGAGCTCCAGAATTTGCAAAACGGTTGGAGAGGTTGAAACGAAATATTTTAGACAATTTACACTAGTAACATGTTATCATGATCATTTTCCAGCAACTCGCGCGCGCACTGTTAAGCATGATCTGCGCACCGAAGCCAGTCTACAATGTTCGCTGTCACTAGTGAACGCGAACGCAAAGTGAACACGATGTAAGCACGAGCTGATCATTTCCGTTAGAGCCTACAGATAAGAGGAATTCTATACGTAGACTAACGGAAATCATCAGCTCTAGCTCACCCTGCATTCGCGTTCACTAGTGACAGTGAACATTGTGGATAAAGCTTTTGTTATTGGAAGTAACCCTAACTTTCTTTATTCTAGTGCATTCATTCGCGCGGAAAAATGATGAAACTACTTCCACTTGTTGCTTTGCTTCGTACAGTTCGTACACGCGGTGTGGTGTTCAAATCATAAAATCCTCTTCTCTAGACACATTTTTCTCGAATCGTTATTTTATTTCTTCATCGTTCGTACGCTATAGTTATATTCTGGAATTAATTAATTAATGTCCTGAAAATATGAATAAAGTGAGAAAGATGTACGCAGTTGTTCATTTTGTTGGAGATCCGTGTAACGCGGAAGTGATCGAAGTCAATAATATAAAAGAATTCTTCAAAGAAAATCCTCATGACGAGTATGATTTCACAGCGAAAACACTCTACAGAGAAAGAAGAGATAGAAATACTCCTTACCTGGCTATAGAAATTTTTGAAATGGGTTACTGTAAGTAAAAATTTTTTACTACTACAAACAAGTTAATTCAAATAAAAGCACGTATGATAAAAAAAAGTCCGTTAGACATGATAAAATTCGTACTGGTTTATCATATATGATCTATACTTGGAAATTTTTTATTTTTTTCATACATCGAGTAGTGCCGCCATTATTTCTTTATAGCAATGCGTAATACAAAAATAATTTAATATCATTTACGTATATATATATATATAAATATTGCAAGGCACAGAGAGAGATTCTTAGCGTTATCTACTCGTTACAAAAGCTACATTAATAGGCCGGAATAATTTGTTTGTTTCATAGCTGCGAGAGACTAAAGGGATTCGATTTACGAAAGATGAAAGAAATAATACCATAGATAACATTAATAATAATAGACGTTACACATTAAAAAATAAGGAGACAATAAAAACCTAACGTTCAACAGTCCTTTTTTTTACGTATTGTTTTGTAAAATTTGTAAATTATTTTCATCCTTCTACTTCATTTTTTTCATTGATAATTTTTAAAAATGGTATATGATTTTCTATAAAAATATTATTTTAGCTAAAGAAGAATTGGAAGCTAAAATTGTTGACAAAACAGAGAGTTCAAGGACACGGCCATTCAAGCCGACAAAATTTGATACTACAGATCTCACAATTTATCGTTGACCGCACCGCAAGAACATGATGAGAGCAATGATGACGATGACTTGAGCAGTGTTAGTTCTACCGGATGACATATTCAAGAAACCATGGAAGAATTTTCAACCACCGCAGAAAACATACAAAAACTCAGGAATAATGAAAATCTTGACATCCTAGATGGTGATTCAAATCAAGACTCAGAAGCACTTGCTATAGAGAGTAAGAAGTTGGCTCTGAGAAAAAAAGCAACCAAAAGGAGTTAAGAGAGCAAACCAGGATATTCTTCATCGACTTCTAACAGCGAGTCGCAAACAAAGAAATGATCAAGGATTCAAGAGAGCGATGAAAGTGAGTAAAATGTCTTATCCTGGCAGGAATGCTCAAAATATTATACATGATATGCAACGGGTTCGGAGAGGCTTCATTTACGAAAAAAATGTTTAAGACACGAGCCAAAGCCAAATGCTGTAACTCTTTTTGTTCAAAAGCCTTTACGTACAAGTTGTATACAATATTTTCTAACATGAGCGCCAAAAATCCAAAGTTGCGATTTTGGAGGTTAGAATATTACAAAATGAAATTTCTTTTCAATGCTTCCAGATGAAGGCGGAATTTCTGATGGCAAAACCTCATCCAAATCTGATGTACCAAGAAGGAATGAGTCTCGATTAAAGAGAATGGTACCTCCACCAGAACAAACACCTCCACCGCGAACAAAAAGGACACCAACTCCAGTGCGAGAGACGCCTTCTCCAGAAAGGTCACCCACACTAAAAAGGACACCTCTTTCAGTGCGAGAGACGCCTTCTCCAGAAAGGTCATCCACACCACAAAGGACACCTCCTCCAGTGCGAGAGATACTTTCTCCAGAATGGTTGCCAACACCGCAAAGGACACGTCCAGTGCGAGAGATGTCTTCTCTAGAAAGGTCACCCACACCACAAAGGACACCTCCTCACCCGCTAGGCACACCTTCTCCACGAAGAAGGCCTAATCCTCCACCACCAAGAATGCAGAATTATCAGGGAAATAATCGTGATAGAGTGGATAATAGAACTCAAAGAAACAACAGACGAAGGCTGCAACCATTCAATACTTACACGAAGAGAAATGATGATGGTAGTGTAAGTATCTAGTACATTTGTACACTTCATTTTTTTGATTTTATGAGAGCATCAATTTTCCTTTTGAAAAATAGGCAACTGGAAATCTTACGTTTGTATTATTTCTTTTAAAATTTCCATATGATTATCCATAAAAGTCTCTTTGTTTACTTGAATTTAAAATTTTTCTAATAGGTACAGGTAATGATGAAAAGCTGAGCTGAAAAAATTAGAAAATTTTTGTGATTTCGTTTTTTTTTAAATTCCACACTTCTTCACAATACTAATAAATATCTATTACATAATTATTCAGAGCTAATGTGTTTTATTTAAATAAAAAATTTAACTGAAGTTCTCTTAGTGGGATTCCACTCGGAAAATCCACCTGGAAATCCTGCAGGACGCCAACCAGAAATTCCAGCTGGAATTTCCGGGTGGAATCTCAGTGGATTTTATGGGTGGAATCCTGCTGGAAATCCTAGTGAAAATGGCTCAAGTAATATTTTTAATCGTTTTGACAGCGCCAGTGTTGTTGTTTATATTGAGTCTTGGAGATGTATAGGAGAGTATTAAAATATTCAAGCATTATTAACCTGTTGTATCAAAAGATATTAAATTTAGGAAACGTCAGGAGTAGCTTCAGATTAGTATTTTGTTATTTAGAGAAATTGTAGATTATGTCGTTTTCATGACATATTCTAACCCCATTTATTTAACCAAATATATTTTTTGAGAGTAGGTACTTTGTGTTTTCTTTTTTTTACGGGTGGACTGACAATCCATGTAGAAGATGGAGGAAGCCACATAATTGTTTTCAAATGACGATGAAAAGCCAGCAGACTATATATAGGAACTTTCAAATATTTATGTGAAGTCTAATTTTCTCAAACTCCATCATTTTATATTATATATTGCACTGTTCTCAGGTATTCTACTCTGTTTTCAGAGAGTTTGAACGCGAGCTTGGCTATTTGAAAGTAATGAGAATCAAGAAAGATTATGGGCATATTAACATATCAAGGCATTTAAAAGCAAGCAAGTGATCTGAGCTCGCAGCACGTACAGCTGCAGAAATCATCATTGAGGATCTTTCGTAATCTGGTTGAACCTGCTGATGTTAATTTATAATAATAGTAACATTATGTCCAAGGATGATAACATCCTTGGACATAATGTTGCTATTGTTCCATGGCGTTCGAATTAACGATTCTGCTCTATTTTGTTTTTAATTATCAGTGACATTTCCTTACTGGTAAATGATTATTCAGTGGATACTCATTCAAAGATGAGACGTAAGCACTGCATCTACATGTGACCGACAGTAATACTGCGAATGTGGAGCTACAGAAAACTATTGTATATTAAATATCAGGTATTTACAAAAGGACAAGGATTCTTCTCACTTTCTCTAGAATAGTTTCAGTATATAAAAGTTTTACATTGAAAACTCCCAAAGAAGTATTTTGTTTCAGGGATATCTATATAAATTTAGGACAAATCAAAAATATTCTCCCTTAGCATGAAGAATATTTATAATATGTAAATGGAGAAATCGGAGTGAGATGATATATAAAACTGCATAGGAAAATTAAAAGTCATTCAAAAATGTTTATTTCAAGGTGCCTACTGGAAGTTGATAGTTGATTATTCAAATTCCTTCTCCAACATTTTCGAATCTTTGTACACTTAAGATTATAACATCAAAGATTATAACGTCAAAGATTATAACATGTTGGAGAAATTTTATGAATGACTCCATTTAATTTCCCTATGCAGTTTTATATATTATATCACTCCGATTTCTCCATGTACATATTATAAATATTCTTCATGCTAAGGGAGAATATTTTTGATTTGTCATAAATTTATATAGATATTCTTGAAACAAAATACTTCTTTTGGAGTTTTCAATGTGAAACTTTAAGAGTATATACAAGTTCTGAAACTATTCTAGAGAAAGCGAGAAGAATCCTTGTACTTTTGTAAATACCTAATATTTAATATACAATAATTTTCTGCAGCTCCACATTCGCAGTATTACTGTCGGTCACATATAGATGCAGTGCTTACGTCTCATCCTTGAATGAGTATCCACTGAATAATCATTTACCAGTAAGGAAATGTCACTGATAACTAAAAACAAAATAGAGCAGAATCGTTAATTCGAATGCCATGGAACAATAATAGCAACATTATGTAAGGATGTTATCATCCTTGGACATAATGTTACTATTGTTATAAATTAACATCAGCAGGTTCAACCAGATTACGAAAGATCCTCAATGATGATTTCTACAGCTGTACGTACTGCGAGCTCAGATCACTTGCTTGCATTTAAATGCCTTGATATGTTAATATGCCTATAATCTTTCTTGATTCTCATCACTTTCAAATAGCCAAGCTCGCGTTCAAACTCTCTGAAAATAGAGTAGAATACCTGAGAACAGTGCAATATATAATATAAAATGATGGAGTTTGAGAAAATTAGACTTCACATAAATATTTGAAAGTTCCTATATATAGTCTGCTGGCTTTTCATCGTCATTTGAAAACAATTATGTGGCTTCCTCCATCTTCTACATGGATTGTCAGTCCACCTGAAAAAAAGGAATAAACACAAAGTACCTACTCAACAACATATATTTGATTTGTTGAATGAGCTGATTGGAATATGCATTGAAATCTGCATATTCTAACCTCTGTGAACAGGAATATAAATAAAGTTCATGTATACTAATCTGATAATGCAAGATCCAGTTTCCTTGATGATGCTCCTGCCGTTTTCTCAATCCAAACATCTTCTGATATCAGAGTCGATAATGCTTGATTATTTCAACTGTACATCTCCAAGACTATCGATAAAAACAACAACACTGGCGCCGGCGGTTCATAAAACCAACCAATACATCAAGAGTATAACATCATCATACCGACTTTGATGGTAATGATCGAAATAATAATATGCACTCGAAGTAGAGATTGTATTACGCCTTTTGTGCTATTTCAATATGTTATCTCGAACGTACCGAACTCTGGCCAAGCGTGACACAACCAAGACTCTCGCTCGCCAAAGTTAAGCAGCATTGAGCGTGGTTCGTACTTGGATGGGTGACCGCTTGGGAACCCCAACTTTTTTTTTCAAAATGTTGTAGCATTTCAAATTTACATATTTTTTTGTGTGAGTAATCTCAATAAAGATTGTCAAAACAATCAAAAATATTACTTGAGCCATTTTTACTAGGATTTCCAGCAGGATTCCACCCGGAAAATCCACTGAGATTCCACCCGGAAAATCCACTGAGATTCCACCCGGAAATTCCACCTGGAATTTCCGGCTGGCATCCTGCAGGATTTCCAGGTGGATTTTCCGGGTGGAATCCCAGTGGCTATTTTCAACAGGGCAATCGCATACTTTATGTTGGATAATTTGGACATATATATGGGTCAATCCATGCCAAAACGCACACGGCTCTACCCAAAAATGGTAAAGACTTAGAAAAACTTGTACAGGGTCAAAATTTAGGGTTTTTTATGTAGAATCAATAGCTATGTGGCGCTTTTCAAAATTTTCAAAATGGCAGTCCCAAAAATCCGATTTTCTGACAGTTTTCCGAAAATTTTCCGATTAATCGTTCATAAAAATATAGATAAAAGACGAAAATTGTGAGTAAAGGTCATTTTATATGTTTTCAGGTACGCTGAATCCGAATCCGCTGACCGTTTAACCTTATCACTGCAGGATTTGCTCTAACCTCGAAAAATACCTCAAAACCGGCATGATTATGGCTAGATAAAGGTTCGTGACGATGCATTTGTTCGTTTCAAGGGTCGCGTATTTCAAATCCAAGATCCGTTCTGCCCGTTCAGTCCAAAATTTGCCCCTATCCTCAAAATATTTTTCAAAAACGCTCAAATAGGCATGATTACGGCCAGATTAAGGATCGTGACCATAAATTTATACGTTTTCGAGATCGCTGATTTTAAGTCTAAGGTCCGTTTAGCCCGACAAGCCCAAAATTTGTCGCTAACCTCAAAAAGTACTTCAAAAATCCTCAGCGGGCATGATGACGGCCAGATGAAGAATCGTGACCAGATATTTATACGTTTTTGGGGTCACTGATTTCAAATCCGAAGTCCGTTTAGTTCCATCAGCTAAAAATCTGTTTTTAACCTCAAAAAATACCTGACAAACGCTCAAATGGGCAGGTTCATGGCCAGAAATGGACTGTTATACTTTAAATCTCTACAACAACTTCCTTTTTATCACTTGAAAATTTTCTGATAATAATACTCTTGTTTCGTAGTGGAATAAAACAGTGATTGCTTGAAATTTGTGGGACAGAAGGAGTCTCGTCAAATCGTCTTTTTAATCTTCTTTGAGTGTTGCTATGTGTTACTTTTGAATAATAAAAGAACTTTATATTTTTTATTGAATGGCATGCCCACTCATAAAGCTGCTTAGCTGTTAAAATGCTGTTGATTGCTGATGCTTGGAGGCTTGCGTTCCTAGCTCCTATTTTAAGAGTTGCACCAAGGCCATCATGTGGGCCTTTTCCGTGAGCGGTCGCGCAAAAATGCCATTCTGCTTTGATACCAAAATCATTTTCATGATTGCATAAATTTTGGATATTAAATCGATTTTTAAAATGTTGTTTTGCTCCATCAGAAAAGTAGATAATCTTTGTAATTTTGTGTTGTTTCTTTAGGTAATCAATTATCATCGAATTACACACATACACCGCTGCAGAGTCATGAGTATTTGATTCAGAAATCGCGATTATATTTCCATGTTTTAATTCACCTTCATCTCGATAATAATAAACTACAGTATATACTGTGGTATGATTATTATTATAGTGAAAAGCTTGAGCTGCTTTTTGAACAACGAAAGCAAAATTCTCTGAATAATCTGGTAGCACAAGAATTTATGCTGGCTTTAAGCTTCCCTTTAATTGCTTAAAATATTCTGATTGTTGTTTGTTAATATAATCATGACGTTTTAATGATTCTAACCGATGACCAAGAAGTTCGAGGAAATTTTCAGTAGTTGTGTTTGATGTAATCATAGTTTTTCTATCTGTCGAATGGGAAGAGCTAAAAGTTATATCCTTTACGTCTGCTTTTTCCAAACCTGATTTAAGCTGGGATCTGAGCTTATCGTAATTAGGGCAGTTTTTGCATTCGTTAAGAAAACATTCTCTATTTGAGTTACGACATACCATGAGATTAAGACAATCGGTATAGTTTATTAAAAGCTTGACATTCTCATGAATCACACATACGCAAATAATATGAGTACCATTACTTCCGGGTAAAACACAATTTTGAGGTCGTAATTGGCAAAACTTTGAAAGACCTATAGTAGTATCTGGATGCTCTCCACAGAATTTGAAATATAATTCTTTTAAGCTAAACAATGTCAGTCTCTTCTGTTTGAGGACTTTTTCTCCGTAAATCTCAACAGATTTTTTATTTCTATATCCTGGGAGAATTCTGCTGTTAGAATCACATTCATAGAATTGTTTCACTCT
Source organism: Gastracanthus pulcherrimus (assembly GCA_949152435.1). NCBI lineage: Eukaryota > Metazoa > Arthropoda > Insecta > Hymenoptera > Pteromalidae > Gastracanthus > Gastracanthus pulcherrimus. The sequence continues at coordinate 85,193,527 of OX424575.1, forward strand.
ATTAACCGTAGTTTGTGGCAGCGATTTACCTATTTTTGGGGGTGGTCTAGAAAATGAGCCATTCGTGGCTTTTAATTCTTTAGCTTTTCTAATGGAGTAAGTCGTAGTATTGAATAGAGAAGAAATCTTCTCTATTGACCATTTTGATGGCAGTATGGTTATAATAGCTATCCTGTCGGGATCGTGCTCTGACAACGATGAAAATTTTTCTCTTAAACCTTCGATGATTTCATGGAGGTTTTCCTCAGCATTTGAAGAAGTCGAACTGTCAAGATCTAATTGCACATTCTTCTCTAGGCTAGCTTCATTTGCACTGTTAGATACAGAAGTATTGTTCAAATTGTCATTCACGTTTTCATCATGAGTATCATCATTGTTGGAATTGTGGTTCACGTCTTCATTATGAGTATCATTACTAGTATATGATATTTTCCTACATCCACTGCAAATCATATTCTCTGCAGAAGCAAGCTCGAAATGTCTGCAAAGCCTAGCTGGTAGTGGTCGTAATGATTTGCCTATGTGAGCTACTGATTTGAACGGATTGCAACAGCGATCTGTTCGAAAAGAAACGGACCTTAGACTCAAAATCAGTGATCTCGAAAACGTATAAATTTATCGTCACGATCCTTAATCTGGCCGTAATCATGCCTATTTGAGCGTTTTAGAAAAATATTTTGAGGCTAGGGGCAAATAGTGGACTGAACGAGCTAAAGGGACCTTGGATTTGAAATACGCGACCCTTGAAACGAACAAATGCATGGTCACGAACCTTTATCTAGCCATAATCATGCCAGTTTGAGCGTTTTTGAGGTATTTTTTGAGGTTAGAACAAATCCCGGAGTGATAAGGTTAAACGGTCAGCGGATTCGGATTCAGCGTACCCGAAAACATATAAAATGACCTTTAGTCACAATTTTCGTCTTTTATCTATATTTTTATGAACGATTAGTCGGAAAATTTTCGGAAAACTGGTCAGAAAATTAGGTTTTTGGGACCGCCATTTTGAAAATTTTGAAAAGCGCCACATAGCTATTGATTCTACATAAAAAATCCTAAATTTTGACCCTATACAAGTTTTTCTAAGTCTTTACCATTTTTGGGCAGAGCTGTGTGCGTTTTGGCATGGATATATATATATATATATATATATATATATATATATATATATATATATATATATATATATATATATATAATACATACACATTTACACACATATACACACATACACACAGATTTCTTTAGCTATCTATTTTTAAAGTCAATAATAATGGTTTTTCAGGAAATAGAAATGATTTACTTGGGCAGTACTGTGTCAATTACACAGAAACAATGGAAAATTTATAAGCAGTCCAAAACTCTTTCATTGTTTGTGAAAAATCTTTTGAGGTGCATTTGGGGCATAAGTAAACTTGCCAATCGATCAGTGATTAACTCAAAAAATCTACAAAAAGTATCAGATCGTAGGTCCCCACGCAAAGCATTGACACCAAGTAAACTTGATGTGGTGGAGGGTAAGCATAGAATATTTTTCATTCATCAATCTTATGAGTCATGTAATCTTAAAAAGGCATTTAAATATTTACAGAGTGTGTAAAACATTTCCTGGAAGTGTTGAAACCACATCTTCAGTCAAGAGATGGAATTGAGGAGGATTTATCTAAAATATCTGCATATTATTCAGAAGAAATAGCTTATCAAGTGAAGAAATGCAAAGAACGTTTGGTATGATAGACGGATTGATAGTTGTTATTTATATATCATTATAGTCAAATGATTTATCTATTGATTTTATTCATTTACAGAATGCTCGTCGTGCCCATCGTGTCCAAGGTGCTGGTCTTCATCATTAAATCAAAGTTATGACATCGCTCTTGTTACGTGGAAGAAGATAATTGTCTTATCATCGGTATAATCGTCTGAGAAAAGTATTCTTAACATTCACTTAAAAATATTCCACAAGTTTTTTATATGGAGTTTTCAATGGGTCAATTTTTTACTTGATTTCTCTTGATTATTCAATGATATTAGTATAAGTTTTCTATTTTGTTTCAACAAAATATTGTTTTTCGCCAAATTTCAAAGTTTTGAAAAAGGGTTAGACTCTTTATGTATTTACTGTTATTAGAAAAACGGTTAGTTAGCTATTAGTTTAGAAAATACACCGAATTTACTTAGAAAATGTTTAGTGAAGAACTTGCATGCATCTCATTACAATTTTATTGTACTTGAAAGTTTACAAAAAAATCTTTATGGCTGATCTTAATAATTTTTTTCAGTAAATCATTATAGTATTAATATATCACTAAAACATTCATGCAAGTTCTCTTCTATTGCAAAGTTTGATCGACGTTATCCAATGGCGTCCAAATCAGCATTAAAAAGTTTGATAACATTGGAAATGTATGTTATTCATGATTTAGAATATAAGAGAGTAAAAAAATGTATTACGGAACCAGCGTGAGAATTTCAATGACTAATTTTTTTTATCTTTGAATTTTTCTACTCTTACACAGAAATTCATGCGAGTTCTCTATTCCAAAGTTTCTTCAACTGTTTCAAATAGCGAGCGACTCGATCAGTATTGAAAAAAACGCTCTAAAGTCATTAGATCGTATAAAAAATAAACTTGTTTAATAATTTACGATATAAGAAAATGAAAATATAAAAAATTCACTAGAGGATTTGTATGAAACCAATTTTGTGAAAATCACGTACGAAAATGTACTAGAAAAATTATTTCATTTATCACCGGATCAATTATCTTTTATATGAGGTGATACATGAACTAATGATAAAAAATGATGTATCAGTTGATTCATCGGGTGAGTATTCTTATCATCTATCATGTGATGAAAAAAAGAATTTTCCGACATTAAATCGGCTGATTGATTAATTGATCTCAATTCTAGAATTATTCACGCTTTAAATTAGCGAATTGATCAGCTGATTGCAAATGATGAATCACGTGATTCTTTCAGTTGGGACGTTTATCTGACACTTACCAGGTTGTCTTGTTGGCTCATTCCACGACTCATAATTTAAGCCTCTGCACTAAAAATTCATACAAGTTCTCTAGTACTGGGAAGTATTCAACTCTTTCAGGTAGCATCTTGATCAATATTAAAAAAAAATTGCTTGAAAGGTATTAAGATAAGACCCCAGTTTTTCAAAGTTCTATTAATACATTACATTTTATGATAGAAAAATAAGCTACGCTGTGAACTATCATTACAACAAATATGTGCAACAATTCGTTCGTTGAAATAAAGTAAAACTATCTCAACTGTGATTGCAAACTTTGTCTTTTACTGAAATTTACTGAGATTTTCACTAACTTTCCTTATTATTTTGTTGTTATTTTCGTCAGATTATTCAAACAAATTCGATCCCTGTTTTCAAATTGATTTCACCAGGTAATAAAAAGTAAATGAGAGTGTCTTGCAATTATCATCATGATATCAATGTGTTTCAATAATGTTCGATCGTTTGATCATGCCATCGAATTTTCGGAATTCAAGACTAAAATTCTACCGGTATTTTGAGAAGATTTCATTTTTAGTTCTTTCGATTTCATTGTACTTGGATTCCTAGTTATATCGTGTTTGAAAGATAATTTCGCAACGATTAATTCTAGATTTCAGTTCGGATTTCTGCATCTAGGAGAATTCGAGATATACCTAATGGGAATGTATTTACGACGATTTCATTTGGATTTCATTTGGAATTATATCGCTGTAAGCTTGTATGCAAAAAAATCAAATGGAAAAGGGTCAGATTGTTCTCGTTTTTTCTTCGAATTATGTTAGGATTTACGTTGCTCTGAAAATTTTGCAAATGGACTATATCAATTTGTTATCGTTAAGATTTTGTTTCGATTCTGTTCAGATTTTCGTCTTTAGGAACATTTTGATATGAAAGAAGTCCAAATGATTTCGGATGAAATTTGTTAGGATTATGTTCAGATTTTGCTCCGATTTTGTTCAGACTTTGTTCAGATTTTGTTCTGATTTTGTTCTGATTTTATACGGATTTTGCTCGGATTTCCGTTATGAAAAATTTTGCCTTATGAAAGTAATCAAACTGATTTCATTCGGATTTCATTTCGATTTCCGTCGCTCGAAAATTTTGGAGTTCCAAAGTTATCAAATTGATTTCCTCCAGATTTCCTTCGGATTTCCATCGATCAAAATTTTTACGGTATTCAAAATTATCATATTGATTTCGTTCGGATTTCATTTGTAAATACGCTTTGATTTCAGATTCTGTTTTTGGACGGATTCCACGCGGAACCGCGCGGAATCACAACGTAATCCAGACGGATTCAGAAAGAAATCCAATGGATTTCTTCGCGGATTCATAGTTATTTCAGTTCGGAATTCATTCGGATCGTTTCAATGGGGTGTACAGTTAATAACTATGCACCCGAAGGTGGAAAAAACTTTTTCTGAAAAGATAATAGAAGTACAAGAAAAGACCTTTAATTTGATTTTCGTTCGTTGAAAAAGGATGTTTTTATAGTTATTAATAACCTTGTTGTATATGTAATATGCAATCTTTAGAGCCGTTTTTCTCAAAACTACTTTTTTCGCGATTTGCGCAACAGATTTTCGTAGAATCACTTACAACTTGGCATGCACGTTCTTTTTTATTTTTACGAGAAAAAGAGAAAACAATTTTTCGTTTTTAGGCACTTTTAGAATTTTTTTTAAATGCCTAAAAACGAAAAATGTAGTTTTCAGAAAAATGGCTGTAAAAATTGAAAATTACATATATTGAGTACTTCTATTTTGCAATCTATTACACTATTCTAATACAGGAGATTCCTGATTCTTCGATAATACATAACAATTTTATTAATAACTATAAAAATGTAAAAATTGTACATAACTTTTGCGTAAATGCTGCGGGTGGGGATAAATGTACCGAAAGATAAATTTGCAGAAGGATAAATTTACCGAATGGTTTGCAACTGCCGAAAAATTCAATACCTATGGATAAATACCGATGGATAAAAATGCCGAAAGTTAAAAGTGCCGAAAACAAGAATTCCGAAAAAGAGAATGCCGAAAGTTAAAAATGCCGAAGACGAAAATTTGGACAAAGACGTCCTTTTATTAGAATATGCGCCAGTATTATACTAATGTGTTAATTGTTGCTACGTCGTTTCTTTTCAGTATTAGATATTTTTAGTTTTTACCGACGATTTCTTCGCGGATTCATAGTTATTTCAGTTCGGAATTCATTCGGATCGTTTCAATGGGGCAGTAACCTAATTCAAGACATAATAAAAAAGGTTTGGAAACCCCAGCATTCAGATTTTTTTGCGATTTCTGGATCCCAAAAAATTTATTTTTTTGGATTTCGTCATATACGTACATTTATGCGAATTCGTTCATATACGGACATTTTCTAAAACTATTACATTTTGATTCCAAGTATATATAAATACATTTTTCTCTGTGACGAAGGAAAACAATTTTAAGATACAACTTTGGTATCGCCTTTATTTCGATTCTTTATATACTACATCATAAATGAAAACGATAATGTAATAGCAAACTTTATCTACGGTCCCATTACTATTATGAAATTATTAATTAAAAATGTTTATTATTGTAATATTTAAATAATTTTCAAACAAATAAATAAATTAATCTAATAAAATATTTTATAATTTTTAAATACGAATAGAAAATTCATGCAATATTAAAAAAGGCTTAATTTTGTAAAAAACTTGTGTATTATTTACCTGAATTGTTAATCCATTGTGTCGTTGCACTGGTGGTGATGGAAATCGAAATAAACGATGGCCATTGTGCTTCCCATTGTTACAATGGACAAAATTACATCGAGCATACACTGTTTGCTTGTTCATTTTGTTATGTTGATTTTCAAAAACAAAAAGCAAACAGTCCTAACACAGCAAAGAATATTTAATTTTCGCGGTTTTTATAATAAAACTACCGAATAGACAAAAACGAATCGTTATAAGAAACAATAACAAGAATCACGAGATAAAAAGAATCAAATAATAAGACTAAGTTTAATACGAAAAATGTGGAATCGACAAGAATAACGTTAAATTCTAATTTTCTACACTTGGCAGTAATCACCATATACATTAAATAACGACGTTAATTATCTAAACTTATACAAGTGATAAACAGCACACGATGGTATTTAATTATAAAGATCTCACAATCCTTATCAAACTTTCTGTAGTGTCGCGAACTCCACGTGCTAATTCACAGGACAATAAACAAATGCAAGCTTTTTGAAGTACGGAAATAGCGTTTTAACGGTTACATGACGATAACTATACATGACCGTGTAAATTTTTGCTCGCGTTTTTCGTATACAAAAAGTTTCATTATGAAAACATTGCAAGGCAATATAAAATTAATGTAATATCGTCACCAACAATAAATACATGTTAATATCAGATATATATATAATCTGATATTAACATTTATTTATTGTTATATATATACGCACACACATAAAAACATTTGTTGACAACAAATATGAGTTAACGGTGAAAATTACAATATTACTTTAAAAATTAATAATAGCTGATATTATTTTCAAAAAAGTTGTTTGGGCAATAATGAATCTTTCACTGTCATATTTGAAGTATGAAATAAATAAAATGAAACTAATAAAGAAATAAAATTGCATTGATAGTGAATAATTGAACAGGTGTTGTTGATGAATTATTTTGTAAATATAATCTTTATTATATCTCATACAATAAAATGTAACACACACTGATCTTTTGCATTAAAACGTAATGCAAATATTTATCAAACATTTTTACTCTCTTTAAAGAATCGGAAAAACTAAGCTTTGAAACACTCTTTAGTATAATAAAAATAAATGCTAGTATAAAATGTTGTAAGGTAATAATAATATAAAACTTCCGCTGGCCGTACACACATTCTCCTTCGCCGCTTTTCACGCGTGCTTCCCCCTCCATCCCGCTGTCTGAAATTATGTGTATAGTACGGGCGGCAGCCGCCAGACAGCGCCACGCTGAAATTTTCCTCACCTTTTTAACATTGCATTGGCAATCTCTCTACTAATCTCTGTAGTTACGCAAGGTAGATAACTGTCGTGTCGGCTCGTTCCTATATTCCTGCTATGCAAATTTGTTCCGCGCGTGTTCACTTATGTTCGAAGTTCCGTTTTGTTCCTCGGTACGCCGCGTGTTTGTATGAACAGACTCGATGCGCCACTCCGGTCCGGGATTAAACGGGAAGTGACAGTCTACGGAATGCTACACTGTAGTATGTACCCTTAGCTTTATGTTTTGAATGTTTTGATTCGAGGTTTAGGCCAGGAGTACTACATATTGGTATTGCTGTAACGTACAGGAAATTAGTTATTAGTGGAATTCGCTCACAAATAAGATATATAATGAAAATAAAATGTTCCTCCGGCTTAAAAAGGTGTGCTAGCTTCAGGAAAAATCGCACTTATTTTTGCATATTTTTCTATATAACTTTGTAAATATGCAATTTAGGGGAAAAATAATAGTAATAAATTTGTTTGTTATAAAATTCTATACAAGATAAAAGTGGTTTAAAATGCGTACATATGAAATTTTCGTTGCAAAATAGTCATCAAAGTCGAAAAAAATAGGTAAAAAGCAAGGTAATTTTCAAGCGTTCGTCTCACAGGTAAGAAATTATCCAAATCTACTGTCATTGTGGATTTTAGTACTTTAAAATAGTACAAAATGAAATCCCGAAACCCGATCCAAATCGGTCTGATAGTTTTAACATGAGACATTTGTTAAGTAATTATCGTGTAAAATATCATAATTTGTTTGCGTCAATTCGGGGGTTAAAGTTTGGCACTCTGATTAGCGCTAATTTTTTTAAACATACTTGGACCTCTTAACTATCACGTAGAATCGTTATAATACCAATTTTCTTTTTTTAACGACTTCTGGAGCGATTTTAACAGTTGGTAAAATTTTGACTTTATAAATAAATTATTTTTCGAAGCGGTATTTCCCGTCGAAAAATATAATGAAAGCACCTAAATAAAGTACTCGGAACGACGCTTAATTTGAAAGAAAAAACGTTGAAATCGAACATATAAGTACTGAGATATCAACTGCCAAAGACGGTAAGCGTTAGCTGCAAAACTATGTACAACGTAACAATAAAAAAAATTGATTTTGGTAGGTTTTTTCAAGAACTTTTCGAAGGCGTTTTTATAAATATTATCGCACGGGTGCTTTTTGTAGGAAAATTCAATGAATATCACCAAGCCGACCATCTGAGCGGCAATACAGGAGGGGAGGGGATGAACTGCGGAACTTGAAATCGCGCGTTCAAAACGAGCGAGCGCGCTTCAGCTAGCAATATCTCAGCTTCTATGGCATTAATTTTGATGATTCTTTTTTTAAATCGATATACCGAATCGAGAGTAGCTTAATTTTCCGGTCTCGTTGATTAATTATGGATCCCTACCAATCTTTTGCAAGTACTCGTAATTTGACCTTTTTATATGTTGCTAATAATTTATGCTAACTAGCACACCTTTTTAAGCCGGAGGAACATTTTATTTTCATTATATACGAGGTCTGTCCCAAAAGTATCCGACCTACCTCGAATTCTCGGCGCTTGATTTATTCTTCGTCATCCGGGGGGTGGCATCCTTCAAAGTAGTCCCCATTTGATTGAACAAGACGCTCATATCGATGTTTCCACTTATTAAAGCACTCTTGAAAGTCAGACTTCGGAATCGCCTTTAGTGCATTCGTCGCATTAGTTTCAACAGTCTGTTTATTGTCGAATCGATGTCCTTTAAGCGGCATTTTCAATCGAGGAAACAGCCAAAAGTCGCAGGGAGCTATATCAGGACTGTATGGAGGCTGACGGAGCTGCGCAACACTGTGTTTCAATAAATACTGCTGCACAAGGTTTGATGCGTGCGCTGGAGCATTGTCGTGATGAAGAAGCCAGTCACCGGTTTCCCAAATTCTCGGTTAAAATTCGCCAAACAGTACTTTTTGGTATTCCAAGTTCATCTTCCAGTTCTCTCACAGACAAACGACGATCTTGTTCAACTGCGACACGCACACGCTCGACATTATTCGACGATGTTCCCGTCGAAGGTCGACCAGAACGAGGATCACTGTCAACAGATGTGCGGCCACTTTTGAACCGCCTATACCACTCTTTTATTTGTGTTATGCCCATACACTCATCTTTAAAGGCCTTTTGCAACATTTCAATAGTTTCCGCACAACTTTTACCGAGATTAAAGCAAAATTTTATGCAAATTCGCTGTTCGGTTCGTTCTGCCATTTTTAGCAATAAGCAAATTGCGACGAACGCAAAAAAGTCGTTGTAAACAAATACACGCTGCGCGGGAACTAAGGCGTTTCATCGGTATCTCAGGCTACTGACGAGAAGGTTAGAAGTTGCTGGTGACGTTCGTACCCTCCAGAGGTCGCCTGAGTCTCTTCGCGCGAAGATATGAACGTAGGTCGGATACTTTTGGGACAGACCTCGTATATTATTTGTGAGCGAATTCCACTAATAACTAATTTCCTGTACGTTACAGTCATATTTGCTAGGTTTCGGGCTTAATTCTCCTGACCTAGTTACGTTGGCTGCAGAAGCGAGCAGCTGTTTAGTTGTTTATAGTTAGATATTTGTTTAAACAAAACGCTCAATGTCGTTGTCGTTTCGAAAATACTACGAATATGTTTAGAAGGAATCTTTTACTACCTACTGGAGGTTCTACGAGAAGTTGCAGCAAAAGTTTTAATTAGATAAGTAACAATGTTCTTGTGCAGAAATTCACGAGCTTATTACTTTGTGTAAAACAGAATTTTAATTTTATGTTACAGAATGTCATTAGTAAATAAACCTGTCAAGAGGCTCGACTATTATTTAACCTTGTATTGCAGTAGCTAATAGGTAAGTTTAGTCATACAATATACCAAAAAAAATTATTAAAAAAAAATCGAATAGAATTCAAGCTTATGTTTAAAAATGACTATAGTTTATTTAAAGTGATTTTTAATTTTGGGTAAAAGGAAATAGTTATTACGTATATTGTGTGTAATAATTATAAGCTTTCCTATTTATAACAAAGTTTTAATATAGAGGATTTTTAAGCAAAGAATTATTAATACTATTATATTTGATAAGTAAGCGACGAAAAGAAAAATATGCATTAACCTACGTAAAGTTACAATGTTGTTTAATTTATTTGTAACAGGGTTAGCAGGGATTTTGATAGAGATTTTTGAAGCTGATGCCTATATGAGGACATGCATTACCTGTCTTCTGCCTTTTGGCGTGTTTCAAATTAAAAGATAAGGTTACTTTCCAGTACCTCAAGATAGATCAGTTTTTATCAACATTTAGGATTAAGAAACGAGGCCTACAAATTGGTTTTTATGCTTCTAATAATGAAGTTATATGTAAATTGTGTCTTGAGGTAGCATAATTATGTATCGTCAACTGTGCAACGTGTGTGAATAGTGATTCTAAATGGACTGGGTGGATGTAAAAAGTGTATTTTGTCGGAATGAAATGGTAGTCTATATTCAAAAAATACAAAGAAAGGTATGTGAAAGTTTTGACATTATATGCTAGATATTTATGTGAAGTATACGACACAGACACGTACTGTCCTAAAAAAAGGTGTTCTAGTATTCTTTTTTTTATATTGTAAATGAATAATATTGTGAGACAGATTCTAATTTTGTTTGATTATCAGTTTACAACGTTGAAAATACCAATTATGGCGTGACAGATTTTTGTTACTAAACTTCAAATTACTTGTTAAAAAGAAATGTAAAATAAGTACGTTAATAGTTTTAGATATCTGTGTGGAGTACGTTTTATATAAGTATTGTTTGTTTATTATGTAGATTCAACGAAACTGTTTAGTCGAGCTGAATGTCCTGCGATAATTGATCAAAAAGCGAGTTAAATTTAAAATAAATATTCGTAAAATTAATATTTAAAGAATAAAAGTGATATATAATTTAAAACAATAGTGCGGGTGTAAAAGTTTGCAAAGGAAAATTGTATATTGGCAGCTAATGTTGAAATAAAACCGTAACTTAATGTTTTCATATAAGGAAGGAAATGTTAAGAGAGTAAATGATAATGTGTGTGGGATGGGTTTTGTCGTCTAACAGTATTTCGGTTTTCAAATAATATGAGGTAGAGAACGGGGTTTTTAATTGAATTTTAGGTTTTAATAGCTATTATATTAAGTGCTAATCTTGTTTGTTACGATGAATGTATGCGAGTAAAGTGCGCTAGTAATCAAAGTTTATTACCATATAAAAAAGGTGTAATATTTATTACGATTTTTAAGGTGTGTATCTGTGAAATATGTTTTATAATGTAGAAACTATTTTACAGGATTGTGGATGAATTTTAGTTTATTTTTTCGTGTAGATATAGTAAAATGTTTTTAACCTAATTTGTAATGATTACCTGTAATTTATTTTAGTAAAAAGTGACATAAAAGATTCTAAAATACGGTTGTTTGTTAGTTATACTCTTTTACTGGAAACTAAGTTAAAATAAGTTAAAAATAGAAAAAAATTTTTGTTATTTTATAATAGTTCTAACAATCACTCATTAAAGAAAATTTCATATAGAAGATAGTGAGATTAGAACATGTTTATGTGCATAACCTTGCTGGATTATTAGCTTAATTTAAAGTATTTTTTCTTTTCATCTTTCTTTAATGGCGAAACAGAGTATAGGTAAAGTGTACAAAAGATAGAGAATATTGACTTACAAGTTGTAGGTCAATAAAGAGCCTAGTAAATATACATGCACATGCACATGCTGTAATTAGTGAATTTTTGTGTATAGGAAATTAGGAGTATTATAAAGAAATTTAAGTATTTTCGTAATACAATTTTAAATTTAATTAATGTATTGAAATGTTAATGTGCATTTTATTATTTTGAATTTATTTTTACCGGTGCGGCACAGATTTCACCGCTACTAACCAATTTAAAGAGGCTGTGATGTTTTGAATATTATATAAAAAAAACGTCGCGGCTTCTCTTTCTCAAATTACGCCGAGCGGTTGTGTACCTGAGATGAAGAAGTATAAATGATTTATACTTCTGCGTGGCTGAGGCAAGAAAGAAGAGGGAGGAAATATAGAATCGTGCCTCGATCCGGACATCTTTAGTCGGTAATAATAAAATAAGATTTACCTGGTGCTGTATAGTGCTTGAAGAATGCGGCGACTCCCCCGTCTCTGTTCCTGTCGAGGTGGAAGTGTTCCGTTTTAGACAGAACTAGGTAAAATAATTTTATACTCTTGGTATTTTGGTTTCATACCAAAAGAATTGGTCTTACAACGTTCCACTGTAACTTTTATTTAAATACGAATGTTCAAGCTATTTGAGCAATATTTTAAGTTTACAATTTATATTACGTTACAACGAACTGTTCGATTATTGGCACATAACTCAACTTCACAGTATTTTAATTCTTTTTATAATGATCGGCTATACTGTTCGAGTGCTGGAGGAATACTGTCGAAGGAGAGTAAAAGCCACTACTTCGGTCGAAATGATTGCTCTTGCGTCGATATCGGTAAGATGCACAGGTGCGCGGGTGAGAACTAAAAAAAACTCTGTCTGGAGAAGAAATAATCCTTGTTGACGTATCTACCTGTCATAAATGTCTTCTGTCACCGTCCGGTCAGCGTTGGGTTATCGCTAACGCATCGGCGCGTTGCTAATCCCCCAGACGCCTATCAGTAGGGAACTGTTCGTTTCCCGTATCTCTCGGCTCCGCATCAAAAGGTACATAGATCATTATTTGTCTAGTACACGGACCAACGATTATAGTTTTATGGCTCTGTTTACTAGAAAAATACACCGACCAAAAGCGGAGAGATTTTTAATCGGGGAACGTCGCATGTGCGTGAGATAATCTCATGGAGGAATAGAAAAAAATTTTCCGAGTAACTTAAAATGTTACAGTTTTATAACACACTGGGTTTAGTCACGAACATTTTCATTGTATAATTACTACCTTCAACTAAAATTGTCGCATGCAGAGACTACACCATACCCTAACTCACTATCCTTATCATTTCCGTTAGATAAAATCTTTCACAAAATCATTAACTATGTATGAACTATGTACGATCAGTTTTGCAACTACTGGCCACCGACAAATTCGAAATTGTACGAATATAATACAGGCATAGTATAACAAGAGAATTGAATATTTCCATGGATTTTTATACCTGGAGGTATCATCAACGCTTGCAGAGCAAGTCAAATCCAGTGGCCAGTCTGTCACGTCCCGAGTATCAACTCATAACTACTTTTCGTCGACAAGATCCATATACGACAAAAGTAACTCATTATACATAAACTAACTTATCGAGCTTCCCTATTCAGCCAGTACCCTACCTTGCCTACCTCATACTCCACGATGATACACTCATACACCCCAATATTTACCGAACTCCCTTCCGCGACTCCATGCCTTTGTCGCCCCCTCCTCGAGTACGCATAATTAATTCATAAATTAGTCTAAGCATGCGATCCCCGCGAGGATATATAAGTCATAGCCCCCCATGGCTCCAGGCCATTTGCCCTCACCTTTTACTTTCAGCCTTTAGCCTTCCGCATTCGAACTCCTAAGTGTAAGCACGTACGGGCCAGTTTGTTATTTGAAATTTTACTTGTAAAAGGGACACGCCCTTATATTCGACTTCGTGCTACATAAACAATAAACTTGAACTTAAACTTATTTGCTCGCGCTTATTTATTTGCGGCTCATACATACAACGTAAGTCTCTAAATACGTCATAAATTCTGTCCTATACTTTCGTAAATTTGCACTTTCCTATTTTTGTCGCTATCATATTAAATGTCATTTTTGCTATCCTGCTTGTGCTTATGTCTCGCATCCCAAGGTAAAGTACACGAGTATTGACCAAAACTTGAGGGGAACGCGATTTAATTGCATATTAACTGCTCACATTATATTGCTTACACGCGACATAACAGTATTTTGATTCCAAAAAACCCAAAACTTATTTCTAAAATGTTTTTAAAAAAACTTTTTTTTTACTATTACAAAGCTTCCTTTAGGAGAAAGTAAATTATTTCGGGAAAAATGTTCCTTTTGGTATTCAAAAGGGTCATGAATTTTTTCAGATTATTTAAGCCTATATATTTAAAATTGTTTGAAACGAAGTATGACTTTATTGCCAAAATGTGCATTTTAATAATTCTTTTAAAAATATTACATGTTATTTTTATTTTTTTTATATAAATTTTACACTTCTGCTATTTTACGACTATTGGAATCACTTTTGTACTGAAAAAAGCTATCTCTATGATCAAACGCACTTTTTTAAGGATTTTAAGTTTTAAAATAAGTTTAATTAATCGGAAAGGGCATTGTGGATGATTCTGCCATAACTGTCCCAGTTTAGCTTTAAAAGTATCCAAAAAATTATTGGACCAAAATTTTTTTTTTCTGCAACTAACTTTTTCTTAAAGTTAGAGGATTTTTTGCACTCATAATAATATGTAAAGCAAAATACTTGAATAGCATACATTAAAAAGTATTCCTATTAAAATGTACACAATATTATATGATGTTAGTAGGGGACGGAACTGACTGGGACGGAACTGACATTCCATCTCCACCAAATGCTATGAGAAAATGCATTTTGTTGACCAATAAACATAATTCAAATAATGTTTTACCGGCGGGGGGGGGGGCGGAACTCACTGAAATTTGCGTAGGTTACAAAATTAAAAATCTTGTGCGCGTTTGCAATTTTTCAAACCATTGACAATTCTGACATTTACATTTGAGTACTCTAGATATATACTTTGAAAATTCGTGGTTAGATACTTCTGAGAATTCAATTTGCATGTTTTTCAAAGCGATTAATGCTATTATCAACATTTTGGTGCGAATCGCTGGACAAAAAGTATTCATCTGGTTTTAATAGTAGTTAGTTGAATTTGCATTTAAAACTAATGAAAATATACATAATGAACCCTACACTTTTCAACGCTTGTATTTGAATATTTGACATATTCGCTTTTTTTCACGTGGTATAAGGCTTCATATTGAAAATCATGTTTTGGACGCGGGAACTGACATTTTGACTCTATTTTATTTATTTATTCTAAAAAACAATCAATCAATCGGATCCTGTATTTCAGCCAAGAAAGTTAACAACTTTATACACACATTAGAGCTGGAAAAATATTTTTTTTTATTCATACACTCGACTGCGAGCGCTATATGGGGCGAATCACGTCAACTCTCCTAGCGCGGCACGCGAGCGCTTAATACTGTTGTTTTCAACTCGCGTTTGCGATATGTAAAAAAATATATAAAAAATATCCAATAAACTATTTCGATGTATTTTTTCCTCAGCTTTCCAATGGTGTGGTCAAATTTTCTAAAACTTTCCTTTTTCCTTAAAAAAAATACAAAATGTGTTATATCTCGAAAAGTCTATTTTTAATATTTTTTTTAGTACTTTTATATCTTTTATATTTTATACTTTTATATTTTAATAGAAAGCTGAGGTTTTTTTACATAAAAAAAGTTCTTTTGCCCAGAGTGCCCGATTATATTTCAGTGAATAATAGGACGCCGAAAAGTTGAAGTACCGCGCGCAGCGGCAAGGCGCGTGACTTCGCGCTCGACGATGGCCGCTGGATTCGGTCCTCCTTTTCATATTTTGCTACCTTATAATTTCTTTTAAACCTGTTAGTTAAATTTAGTTATTTTTTTGTTTTTATTAATCGTTTTTTTGTTACTTTGGCTTTTGAAGAGGCTTTCAAAGTCTTTAGCTTCGTGGCTTTCTTTGTCTTTGTTGCGGGTTTGGATATATTATTTTCTTTTTTCTTAGTGTCTTTCTTTGGAAAGATTTGATATTTAGAACTTAAAGACGTTTTCTGTAGTTTGAATGTGTTTTAATTCAATGGAATTAAAGCATGATACTGTAAAGTCCCTGATATAGATTTAGCATTATCTAATCTTGGTTTGAGTTCTAAAACAGTTTTTTCATAATCATCTTTATTGCTATAAAATACTTTGGATTCTTTGCAATAATTTTTAGCCCATTCGTAAAGACTTTTTGCTGTTAAAATTCTAGTTTTGGATGAAAGTTGTAGACTAGCACGTTTTGCACCTCTTTTTAAGTTCGCACCGATACCATCACATGCACCTTTGCCGTGCGCGGTAACATGAAAGTGCCATTCCGCTGAGATTTCGAAATCTTTTTCATGAAAAAGAAGATTTTGCATATTATTCTTATTTTTAAAATGTTGACTTGCTCCATCCGTTAAATAATAAATGTTTTTAACTACGATATTAGATTTCAGATAAAGTATGACAATTTTTTGATATTCATAAACAGCAACAGTATCATGGTTTAGATTATCAGAAATTACAGCAATGCTTACATGTTTAAGATCACTATTTTCTTTGTAATAAATTACAACTGTAAAAATAGTTGCCTGGTTATTATTTTAATGGAAAGATTGCGTAGAATTCTGTACTACAAATGCATAGTTTTCCGTAAAATAAAAACAGACAATAAACTTCCCTTCTTGAAGATTTTCTTTCAACTTATTCACATACTGTGACTGTTTCTTAGGAAAAAAATCGTGAGTCTTCAATTTCATTAATTTGTCGCCCAGCGTGTTGAGAAAGTCATAAACGTTCTCACTTTTTGAAGCTATCGTAGACCGATCTGTTTGAACCCACGATTCAAATTGAATTTCAAAAACATTATTTTTATCAAAACATTCAAGCAAATGTTCTCGTAATGCAGACGTATTAGGACAATTTAGACAGTCACCCAAGAAGCACTCATCACGTGCATTTTTACAAACGATTGCCTGAATACAGTCATGATAACTTGTAAGATATAGTTTACTATTTTTCGTTAAGCACTCTAGCTCAGCAGCTTCTAGTATGAGCTTAACGTTTTCATGGTGTACACATACACATACTTTGTGTGTACCAAATTTTGTTAACCCAATTTTAACGTGTTCGTATTCTTTTTGAAATCAATAATAGATTTCGTTCAATCGAAGTAATCTTTTCTGAACGTGTTCTCGTTTGCCGTTGTCCTGCTTTACGGATATGCAATCTTTCAAGCCTGGCATAATTCGAGTTATGTCATCCTTTTCATAAAAACTTTTAACTAAATTTGTAGTTTCCACCGAAAGTACTTTGCCGCGTTTTTTTTCAGGAACTGAGAAAACTCCTTTTTCAGCTACTAACTCTTTTGCTTCTCGAGCTTCCCATTCAGTACAACCAAACTCTCTGATTAAATCATTACGAGACCAAAAATCGGGAGCAAGAGTGAGTAGCTGAATTCTATCTTGCTTCGATATAGTATTAGAAAATTTTCTTTTAATTTGTTCGAGAACCGTTACGCCAGCTTTATGATATTCATCACAACAATTTATGTTAACTTTTTTTGTATCCGAAATAGGTAAATCTGCTTTACGTTTGTAAATTTGCCTACGACATGTACCACATATTTTCGCTTCTTCAGGTACAAACGGAAATATACTTCTAAAAATTGAAGGAAAGTCAAACATATCTTTAGACGTAGGGTGATTCTCTCGAGAGAAAGGATTTATGCATTTCATTTTCCAGGTTGAACCCATTGTAGTTGCTACAATAAACCGGAGAAGTACGTAACCAATAGATTTATGATTTAATCATAAAAAAATCTAAATTTAAAAAAAAACATCGTCGTATATATGAATTTCTTGTGACAATTCATTTATAGATTAAAGTTTTTTATGTTTAAGCCACCTACCGACTGAAAAAAGAACTAGTTTTACAAGTAAGCATGATGTGGCGGTGACGGCGGCCGCGCCGCGCTAAGTCGCGCGCGGTACTTCTACTTTTCGGCGTTCTATTACTCACTGAAATATAATCGGGCACTCTGTGCAAAAGAACTTTTCTTGTGTAAAAAACCTCAGCTTTCGATTAAAAGTATTAAAAAATATATTAAAAATAGACTTTTCGAGATATAACACGTTTTGTGTTTTTTTTAAGGAAAATGGAAAATTTTGGAAAATCTGACCACACCATTGGAAAGCTGAGGAAAGAATACATCGAAATAGTTGATTGGATATTTTTTATATATTTTTTTTCATACCGAAAACGCGAGTTGAAAACAACAGCATTAAGCGCTCGCGCGCCGCGCTACGTGAGTTGACGGGATTCGCCCCGTATATATATATATATATATATATATATATATATATATATATATATATATATATATATATATATATATATATATATTTCCATATATATATATATATATATATATATATATATATATATATATATATATATTTCCATATATATATATATATATATATATATATATACGGACATGTCCTGACTGACAGATTGACTGACTGACTTACTAACTGAGTGACTGATTGATTGCCTGATTGAGTTATCAACGCCCAGCCAAAATCATTGAACCTAGCGACTTGAAATTTAGATAGTATATTGTTTTTATATTTTGGGCAGTGAATAAGAAGAGATTTCATTAAATTCAAATCCTAAGGGAGTAAATTTTACAAATTCCAATTTTTTAGGGGACTAAAGACTATCAAATATGTTTTCACCAAATCATTCCAAATCATCAATGCCCGATGATATATCTAGTTATTTATCGTTTAGAAAGCTTTCTATGGGTAACTTCTAAAAAGATATTTCACAGTTTTTCCCTAAGTATTACCTAAGTAAGTTAATTGTCCAAAAATTTAACGCCTATCTTCTACATATTCGAACAGACATATCACGACTAACTGACTGACTAACTCATCAACGCCCAACCAAAATCCTTAAACCAATCGACTTTAAATTTGGATGGTTTATATACGAAAGTTTAATCTTGATATGATACTTTGTAAAAATCGCGTGCAACGCAGCGACGGGGAGTGATAGCGACTTCTAATATGGATGGTTTATATACCAAGATTTAGTGTTGATATGATACTTTGTAAAAAGAAAAAAATCTTAAAAATTATATTTTTGCAATACAAGTGTGAAAATTTGTAGGATCGTTTTTCTTACGCGTCATATTAGGTTGGAAGGACAATAAATTGCTTTCATCATATATAGCAGTAGGCGGCGTATCAGAATCTCTCTGAACCACCATGTTGATCACCTTAGGTCTCGTATACCCCAAAGTTTTGGAATTAGTCACTGCCTTTGTTAAAAGTTCATAAACTTGCTTGGGATATAGGGTTTTTAGTCGAATCACCGAGGACTATATTTGCTGAAACAGATTTTAAAATATGCTGTTTCTTAAATTTTACTACGATGCTAAAAAATAGCGGGTTACGAGAGCCGCTGTGTTCTGTCGTTGACGTGAAGTTGAAGGCTGAGCTTGGAGTTGAGATGTTTGACGTGAAGCAGACGACTGTACTTGCAGTTGAGGTGCATGGCGTGGAGCAACGATCGTACTTGTTGTTGAGTGAAGTATGTTGTTCTGTTTGTAGTATGGTGATTTGAGGAGCAGCATGTGAGGATAGAGTTGGAGGCTGCGGACGGGAGAACCTCTCGGTTGATATACTATCCGATCTAGTTGTGATAGATCTAGATCATTAAGCAGTTTGAAGGCTATTTATTATTGAGTTATGGAATACCGGAGCAGGAGCAGATAAAGGTCCGGACAAGTTCGCAGTCCGATGGGCTAAAACTTCTAGTCTAGAGTCAATTTGCTGCTGGTGCGTTGCCTGTAACTCAACCATATTCGTCCAATTATTAATTTTCTCATCGTGCACGTCTAGTCGCTGGTTAATGTTATTGCGATCATTAAATCTTTCCTCAAATTTTGGCTCATAGCTTTGGTGAAAATTATTAAGTTTCTCATACATCACGCGCACAATTCCGATGATATGGAGATTCGCATTTAACCCATTGCAGCGCCTATGGGTAATTTCTGCGGACGTAATTCGAACAGTAGTTGCATCTGTTAAGCCTGAGCGTTGACATGACAGCTGATGCCGTGCCGATATTGTAAACAGTTAGCAGATAACTGATTTTGTTGACCGACTAGAATTGATAGCAAACGTGAGTTGGCAATATAGAGCCAGAAAATCGACCAACTTGAAATGGATCGCACATACGGAGGTAGAAACTGACCAAAGAATTGCTAAGACGAGAGAAAAAAGCCATTCTAATGCACTCGAAAATAGTTCGTAATTAATGTTTTCTAAAGCATCTCTGTCGCGAACTCGTCACACGTATACCACTGCACAGTCATAGCACAAAAATACCTGGAGTGGCAAATACGACTAGGCACACTTGCTCAAATCAACTTGCAGGCGGAATTTTCTCACCGCCAAAGGCTCTGTTGAAGCAGCTGCGAAGCGTTCCGAGACGAGGTGATATAGCGACGAGCAGCAACGATTTCAACTTTGTGATGCACAACGAGAAATTCTAGACCCTCTGATTTAATAGGTCAATCTTGGTCGCTTACACTCGAAAACGCAGACGGCCAGCAGGATTTCGATTCACAAGAAAAAAGTCCGAACTCTCAGGACCGCGTATATAATACATAAATACATATAAGATTTATTTTGCAATTGTCAAATAGAAAATAATGAACCATACAAAGATTTAAACGGAGCGGAAATTCACACGTCTAACTCCAAGGAAGAGAGAGAGAGAGAGATAGGGAGAGAGAGAGAGAGAGAGAGAGAGAGAGAGAGAGAGAGAGAGATCAATAACCGCATTCAGTACTGGCGACTCAACGTAGCCCGTACTAGTGCATTCCGATAAAACGTGCATACTTGTATTCACTTTTACATTCATCCTTCCATTCCTTCCACTCTGTCACTCGCTGTAGTCAAAGTCCCAACCGCGAACACCACGGTGCGTTTCACTCCAGCTGATCGCAGACGCCGGTCGGTGAAGCTCCGTTCTTGCTCGTAGTCGCTGGGCTGGCTTCGCATCGCTCCTATATCGCTACCCGGTTATTATCCGTTGCGCACGCAAGCTCCTAAAATCGAAGGTGGGTGGCGCGCAACGGGCCGAGCCTCGCTATCCCGCAGCGGTTCGCGTCTCTCAGACTCTTCCTTGTATTCTCCCCGCTCCTCCCTCTTTACGCCTTACCTCACGTCGCCACTCTCTCTCTCTCTCACTCTATTTATCTTTCAGGGGCATCAGGCGAATGTCAGCTGTAGCGCGGGCAGTGTCTAAGTGGGCAACAGAGGTGGGCCTGCGACTCAATGTCGACAAAACCAAAGCCATTATCTTTGATCCTGACCATAATATAAAATGGTTGCAGGAGCGTGGTTTGCCTGTGTGCTCTTTGCTGACACTGTCACAAGCCTCGGTGTTGTCATGAACTCAAAGCTATCATGGAAACCGCAAATTGATACGGTAAGTAAAAACGCGAAAAGAGCTCTCTACAGTTTACGATATTTTCGTTCATGCACCACCGAGGCGCTGCGTAAGCAGCTTGCATGTGCACTGGTAGTGCCTCATTTATATTACTGTTCCGTGGTCTACCTTGACGTTTCGGAAGAGCTTGAAACTAAATTACAGAGGTTTCAAAATTCGTGTGTAAGATATATATATATATATATGCGGTGTTAGGATGGATGAGCAGGTCACTCCGTACAGGAAGTAATTCGATTGGTTAGATGTTAAGGAGAGAAGAGCTTATTTAGTATTGGGACACTTGCGTTTATGTTATGTATCTGTCCTAATTTATTATGTCCTATGTATTGTACCTGTCCTAATTTATTTAATTTATATAATTTTATTGTTGTCGACGTCATTTTAATCTGTATAAGTATGAGTGTATTTATAAGCATGAATGGTGGCCTGTACGTGTCTGATGTATGTATGAGTGATTTTATATTTTTATATTTTTTTTACGGGAGAGATAAATTGTTTGAGTGATCAGAATGATCGTATGTGCGCTAATTTTAAATCGTATTGAGTTTTTATCTTTTTACTCGACCGCGACACGGAAGTGCCTTATATTTTCGTCAGCAAAAAATGTGTGCGATAGGATATCTCACGCAATTTTTTACCAATCGGGATGAAATTTTAGGAGAGATTTTCTCCAGCACAATATGAAATTCTATTTTTTTTATCTCGATCCTGTACGTAGTTTTTAAATTGCGAGCACATTTTGCTTATTTTTACTTGTTTGTATGTGTTATTTTTAAAAAAAATTCATAATACACGATTATCTCCGCAAAATCTTAGCGAATTGAGCTCAAATTTTTTTTGGGAACTTTCCTAAGTATAACATCTTGATGGTCCTATTTTGAGATTGATCCTGCAAATATACGCTGAATGCGGCGAATACAAAAATCCGCAAAAAACGGTTTTTGGGCTATAACTTGAAAACTAAGCATTCTACGAAAAAAACCTAAATAGAAAAGTTGTA
Organism: Gastracanthus pulcherrimus; assembly: GCA_949152435.1. Classification (NCBI taxonomy): domain Eukaryota; kingdom Metazoa; phylum Arthropoda; class Insecta; order Hymenoptera; family Pteromalidae; genus Gastracanthus; species Gastracanthus pulcherrimus. The sequence goes on from OX424575.1 coordinate 85,215,988, forward strand.
GATCTTTGAAAAATACAACTTTTTTCTATTGACATCTATTTATGAAAATACTTTTAACTCGAGTTAACAGGCCAAAAACGAATTTTAACATCGAAAAAACAGCTTTTTACCATATAACTTTACAGCTATGCTTTTTATATGAAAAAGTTAAATGGAAAAAATTTGTAGATCTTTGAAAAATACAACTTTTTTCTATTGACATCTATTTATGAAAATACTTTTAACTCGAGTTAACAGGCCAAAAACGAATTTTAACATCGAAAAAACAGCTTGTTACCATATAACTTTACAGCTATGCATTTTATATGAAAAAGTTAAATAGAAAAAATTTGTAGATCTTTGAAAAATACAACTTTTTTCTATTGACATCTATTTATGAAAATACTTTTAACTCGAGTTAACAGGCCAAAAACGAATTTTAACATCGAAAAAACAGCTTTTTACCATATAACTTTACAGCTATGCTTTTTATATGAAAAAGTTAAATGGAAAAAATTTGTAGATCTTTGAAAAATACAACTTTTTTCTATTGAGATCTATTTATGAAAATACTTTTAACTCCAGTTAACAGGCCAAAAACGAATTTTAACATCGGAAAAACAGCTTTTTACCATATAACTTTACAGCTATGCATTTTATATGAAAAAGTTAAATGGAAAAAATTTGTAGATCTTTGAAAAATACAACTTTTTTCTATTGAGATCAATTTATGAAAATACTTTTAACTCGAGTTAACAGGCCAAAAACGAATTTTAAGATCGAAAAAACAGCTTTTTACCATATAACTTTACAGCTATGCTTTTTATATGAAAAAGTTAAATGGAAAAAATTTGTAGATCTTTGAAAAATACAACTTTTTTCTATTGACATCTATTTATGAAAATACTTTTAACTCGAGTTAACAGGCCAAAAACGAATTTTAACATCGAAAAAACAGCTTTTTACCATATAACTTTACAGCTATGCATTTTATATGAAAAAGTTAAATGGAAAAAATTTGTAGATCTTTGAAAAATACAACTTTTTTCCATTGAGATATATTTATGAAAATACTTTTAACTCGAGTTAACAGGCCAAAAATGAATTTTAACATCGAAAAAACAGCTTTTTACCATATAACTTTACAGCTATGCATTTTATATGAAAAAGTTAAATGGAAAAAATTTGTAGATCTTTGAAAAATACAACTTTTTTCTATTGAGATCTATTTATGAAAATACTTTTAACTCGAGTTAACAGGCCAAAAACGAATTTTAAGATCGAAAAAACAGCTTTTTACCATATAACTTTACAGCTATGCTTTTTATATGAAAAAGTTAAATGGAAAAAATTTGTAGATCTTTGAAAAATACAACTTTTTTCTATTGACATCTATTTATGAAAATACTTTTAACTCGAGTTAACAGGCCAAAAACGAATTTTAACATCGAAAAAACAGCTTGTTACCATATAACTTTACAGCTATGCATTTTATATGAAAAAGTTAAATGGAAAAAATTTGTAGATCTTTGAAAAATACAACTTTTTTCTATTGACATCTATTTATGAAAATACTTTTAACTCGAGTTAACAGGCCAAAAACGAATTTTAACATCGAAAAAACAGCTTTTTACCATATAACTTTACAACTATGCATTTTATATGAAAAAGTTAAATGGAAAAAATTTGCAGATCTTTGAAAAATACAACTTTTTTCTATTGAGATCTATTTATGAAAATACTTTTAACTCGAGTTAACAGGCCAAAAACGAATTTTAACATCGAAAAAACAGCTTTTTACCATATAACTTTACAGCTATGCATTTTACATGAAAAAGTTAAATGGAAAAAATTTGTAGATCTTTGAAAAATACAACTTTTTTCTATTGAGATCTATTTATGAAAATACTTTTAACTCGAGTTAAAAGGCCAAAAACGAATTTTAAGATCGAAAAAACAGCTTTTTACCATATAACTTTACAGCTATGCATTTTATATGAAAAAGTTAAATGGAAAAAATTTGTAGATCTTTGAAAAATACAACTTTTTTCTATTGAGATCTATTTATGAAAATACTTTTAACACCAGTTAACAGGCCAAAAACGAATTTTAACATCGGAAAAACAGCTTTTTACCATATAACTTTACAGCTATGCATTTTATATGAAAAAGTTAAATGGAAAAAATTTGTAGATCTTTGAAAAATACAACTTTTTTCTATTGAGATCAATTTATGAAAATACTTTTAACTCGAGTTAACAGGCCAAAAACGAATTTTAAGATCGAAAAAACAGCTTTTTACCATATAACTTTACAGCTATGCTTTTTATATGAAAAAGTTAAATGGAAAAAATTTGTAGATCTTTGAAAAATACAACTTTTTTCTATTGACATCTATTTATGAAAATACTTTTAACTCGAGTTAACAGGCCAAAAACGAATTTTAACATCGAAAAAACAGCTTTTTACCATATAACTTTACAGCTATGCATTTTATATGAAAAAGTTAAATGGAAAAAATTTGTAGATCTTTGAAAAATACAACTTTTTTCCATTGAGATATATTTATGAAAATACTTTTAACTCGAGTTAACAGGCCAAAAATGAATTTTAACATCGAAAAAACAGCTTTTTACCATATAACTTTACAGCTATGCATTTTATATGAAAAAGTTAAATGGAAAAAATTTGTAGATCTTTGAAAAATACAACTTTTTTCTATTGAGATCTATTTATGAAAATACTTTTAACTCGAGTTAACAGGCCAAAAACGAATTTTAAGATCGAAAAAACAGCTTTTTACCATATAACTTTACAGCTATGCTTTTTATATGAAAAAGTTAAATGGAAAAAATTTGTAGATCTTTGAAAAATACAACTTTTTTCTATTGACATCTATTTATGAAAATACTTTTAACTCGAGTTAACAGGCCAAAAACGAATTTTAACATCGAAAAAACAGCTTGTTACCATATAACTTTACAGCTATGCATTTTATATGAAAAAGTTAAATGGAAAAAATTTGTAGATCTTTGAAAAATACAACTTTTTTCTATTGACATCTATTTATGAAAATACTTTTAACTCGAGTTAACAGGCCAAAAACGAATTTTAACATCGAAAAAACAGCTTTTTACCATATAACTTTACAACTATGCATTTTATATGAAAAAGTTAAATGGAAAAAATTTGCAGATCTTTGAAAAATACAACTTTTTTCTATTGAGATCTATTTATGAAAATACTTTTAACTCGAGTTAACAGGCCAAAAACGAATTTTAACATCGAAAAAACAGCTTTTTACCATATAACTTTACAGCTATGCATTTTACATGAAAAAGTTAAATGGAAAAAATTTGTAGATCTTTGAAAAATACAACTTTTTTCTATTGAGATCTATTTATGAAAATACTTTTAACTCGAGTTAAAAGGCTAAAAACGAATTTTAAGATCGAAAAAACAGCTTTTTACCATATAACTTTAGAGCTATGCATTTTATATGAAAAAGTTAAATGGATAAAATTTGTAGATCTTTGAAAAATACAACTTTTTTCTATTGAGATCTATTTATGAAAATACTTTTAACTCCAGTTAACAGGCCAAAAACGAATTTTAACATCGAAAAAACAGCTTTTTACCATATAACTTTACAGCTATGCATTTTATATGAAAAAGTTAAATGGAAAAAATTTGTAGATCTTTGAAAAATACAACTTTTTTCTATTGAGATCTATTTATGAAAATACTTTTAACTCGAGTTAACAGGCCAAAAACGAATTTTAAGATCGAAAAAACAGCTTTTTACCATATAACTTTACAGCTACGCTTTTTATATGAAAAAGTTAAATGGAAAAAATTTGTAGATCTTTGAAAAATACAACTTTTTTCCATTGAGATCTATTTATGAAAATACTTTTAACTCGAGTTAACAGGCCAAAAACGAATTTTAACATCGAAAAAACAACTTTTTACCATATAACTTTACAGCTATGCTTTTTATATGAAAAAGTTAAATGGAAAAAATTTGTTGATCTTTGAAAAATACAACTTTTTTCTATTGAGATCTATTTATGAAAATACTTTTAACTCCAGTTAACAGGCCAAAAACGAATTTTAACATCGGAAAAACAGCTTTTTATCATATAACTTTACAGCTATGCATTTTATATGAAAAAGTTAAATGGAAAAAATTTGTAGATCTTTGAAAAATACAACTTTTTTCTATTGAGATCAATTTATGAAAATACTTTTAACTCGAGTTAACAGGCCAAAAACGAATTTTAAGATCGAAAAAACAGCTTTTTACCATATAACTTTACAGCTATGCTTTTTATATGAAAAAGTTAAATGGAAAAAATTTGTAGATCTTTGAAAAATACAACTTTTTTCTATTGACATCTATTTATGAAAATACTTTTAACTCGAGTTAACAGGCCAAAAACGAATTTTAACATCGAAAAAACAGCTTTTTACCATATAACTTTACAGCTTTTTACCATATAACTTTACAGCTATGCATTTTACATGAAAAAGTTAATTGGAAAAAATTTGTAGATCTTTGAAAAATACAACTTTTTTCTATTGAGATCTATTTATGAAAATACTTTTAACTCGAGTTAACAGGCCAAAAACGAATTTTAACATCGAAAAAACAGCTTTTTACCATATAACTTTACAGCTATGCATTTTATATGAAAAAGTTAAATGGAAAAAATTTGTAGATCTTTGAAAAATACAACTTTTTTCTATTGACATCTATTTATGAAAATACTTTTAACTCGAGTTAACAGGCCAAAAACGAATTTTAACATCGGAAAAACAGCTTTTTACCATATAACTTTACAAATATGCATTTTATATGAAAAAGTTAAATGGAAAAAATTTGCAGATCTTTGAAAAATACAACTTTTTTCTATTGAGATCTATTTATGAAAATACTTTTAACTCGAGTTAACAGGCCAAAAACGAATTTTAACATCGAAAAAACAGCTTTTTACCATATAACTTTACAGCTATGCATTTTACATGAAAAAGTTAAATGGAAAAAATTTGTAGATCTTTGAAAAATACAACTTTTTTCTATTGAGATCTATCTATGAAAATACTTTTAACTCGAGTTAACAGGCCAAAAACGAATTTTAAGATCGAAAAAACAGCTTTTTACCATATAACTTTACAGCTATGCATTTTATATGAAAAAGTTAAATGGATAAAATTTGTAGATCTTTGAAAAATACAACTTTTTTCTATTGATATCTATTTATGAAAATACTTTTAACTCCAGTTAACAGGCCAAAAACGAATTTTAACATCGAAAAAACAGCTTTTTACCATATAACTTTACAGCTATGCATGTATATGAAAAAGTTAAATGGAAAAAATTTGTAGATCTTTGAAAAATACAACTTTTTTCTATTGAGATCTATTTATGAAAATACTTTTAACTCGAGTTAACAGGCCAAAAACGAATTTTAAGATCGAAAAAACAGCTTTTTACCATATAACTTTACAGCTACGCTTTTTATATGAAAAAGTTAAATGGAAAAAATTTGTAGATCTTTGAAAAATACAACTTTTTTCCATTGAGATCTATTTATGAAAATACTTTTAACTCGAGTTAACAGGCCAAAAACGAATTTTAACATCGAAAAAACAACTTTTTACCATATAACTTTACAGCTATGCTTTTTATATGAAAAAGTTAAATGGAAAAAATTTGTAGATCTTTGAAAAATACAACTTTTTTCTATTGACATCTATTTATGAAAATACTTTTAACTCGAGTTAACAGGCCAAAAACGAATTTTAACATCGAAAAAACAGCTTTTTACCATATAACTTTACAGCTATGCATTTTACATGAAAAAGTTAAATGGAAAAAATTTGTAGATCTTTGAAAAATACAACTTTTTTCTATTGAGATCTATTTATGAAAATACTTTTAACTCGAGTTAACAGGCCAAAAACGAATTTTAACATCGAAAAAACAGCTTTTTACTATATAACTTTACAGCTATGCATTTTATATGAAAAAGTTAAATGGAAAAAATTTGTAGATCTTTGAAAAATACAACTTTTTTCTATTGACATCTATTTATGAAAATACTTTTAACTCGAGTTAACACGCCAAAAACGAATTTTAACATCGAAAAAACAGCTTTTTACCATATAACTTTACAGCTATGCATTTTATATGAAAAAGTTAAATGGAAAAAATTTGTAGATCTTTGAAAAATACAACTTTTTTCCATTGAGATCTATTTATGAAAATACTTTTAACTCGAGTTAACAGGCCAAAAATGAATTTTAACATCGAAAAAACAGCTTTTTACCATATAACTTTACAGCTATGCATTTTATATGAAAAAGTTAAATGGAAAAAATTTGTAGATCTTTGAAAAATACAACTTTTTTCTATTGAGATCTATTTATGAAAATACTTTTAACTCGAGTTAACAGGCCAAAAACGAATTTTAAGATCGAAAAAACGGCTTTTTACCATATAACTTTACAGCTATGCATTTTATATGAAAAAGTTAAATGGAAAAAATTTGTAGATCTTTGAAAAATACAACTTTTTTCTATTGACATCTATTTATGAAAATACTTTTAACTCGAGTTAACAGGCCAAAAACGAGTTTTAACATCGAAAAAACAGCTTTTTACCATATAACTTTACAGCTTTTTACCATATAACTTTACAGCTATGCATTTTACATGAAAAAGTTAATTGGAAAAAATTTGTAGATCTTTGAAAAATACAACTTTTTTCTATTGAGATCTATTTATGAAAATACTAACTCGAGTTAACAGGCCAAAAACGAATTTTAACATCGAAAAAACAGCTTTTTACCATATAACTTTACAGCTATGCATTTTATATGAAAAAGTTAAATGGAAAAAATTTGTAGATCTTTGAAAAATACAACTTTTTTCTATTGACATCTATTTATGAAAATACTTTTAACTCGAGTTAACAGGCCAAAAACGAATTTTAACATCGAAAAAACAGCTTTTTACCATATAACTTTACAGCTATGCATTTTATATGAAAAAGTTAAATGGAAAAAATTTGTAGATCTTTGAAAAATACAACTTTTTTCTATTGACATCTATTTATGAAAATACTTTTAACTCGAGTTAACAGGCCAAAAACGAATTTTAACATCGAAAAAACAGCTTTTTACCATATAACTTTACAGCTATGCATTTTATATGAAAAAGTTAAATGGAAAAAATTTGTAGATCTTTGAAAAATACATCTTTTTTCCATTGAGATCTATTTATGAAAATACTTTTAACTCGAGTTAACAGGCCAAAAATGAATTTTAACATCGAAAAAACAGCTTTTTACCATATAACTTTACAGCTATGCATTTTATATGAAAAAGTTAAATGGAAAAAATTTGTAGATCTTTGAAAAATACAACTTTTTTCTATTGAGATCTATTTATGAAAATACTTTTAACTCGAGTTAACAGGCCAAAAACGTATTTTAAGATCGAAAAAACGGCTTTTTACCATATAACTTTACAGCTATGCATTTTATATGAAAAAGTTAAATGGAAAAAATTTGTAGATCTTTGAAAAATACAACTTTTTTCTATTGACATCTATTTATGAAAATACTTTTAACTCGAGTTAACAGGCCAAAAACGAATTTTAACATCGAAAAAACAGCTTTTTACCATATAACTTTACAGCTTTTTACCATATAACTTTACAGCTATGCATTTTAATGAAAAAATTAAATGGAAAAAATTTGTAGATCTTTGAAAAATACAACTTTTTTCCATTGAGATCTATTTATGAAAATACTTTTAACTCAAGTTAACAGGCCAAAAATGAATTTTAACATCGAAAAAACAGCTTTTTACCATATAACTTTACAGCTATGCATTTTATATGAAAAAGTTAAATGGAAAAAATTTGTAGATCTTTGAAAAATACAACTTTTTTCTATTGATATCTATTTATGAAAATACTTTTAACTCGAGTTAACAGGCCAAAAACGAATTTTAAGATCGAAAAAACAGCTTTTTACCATATAACTTTACAGCTATGCTTTTTATATGAAAAAGTTAAATGGAAAAAATTTGTAGATCTTTGAAAAATACAACTTTTTTCTATTGACATCTATTTATGAAAATACTTTTAACTCGAGTTAACAGGCCAAAAACGAATTTTAACATCGAAAAAACAGCTTTTTACCATATAACTTTACAGCTATGCTTTTTATATGAAAAAGTTAAATGGAAAAAATTTGTAGATCTTTGAAAAATACAACTTTTTTCTATTGAGATCTATTTATGAAAATACTTTTAACTCCAGTTAACAGGCCAAAAACGAATTTTAACATCGGAAAAACAGCTTTTTACCATATAACTTTACAGCTATGCATTTTATATGAAAAAGTTAAATGGAAAAAATTTGTAGATCTTTGAAAAATACAACTTTTTTCTATTGAGATCAATTTATGAAAATACTTTTAACTCGAGTTAACAGGCCAAAAACGAATTTTAAGATCGAAAAAACAGCTTTTTACCATATAACTTTACAGCTATGCTTTTTATATGAAAAAGTTAAATGGAAAAAATTTGTAGATCTTTGAAAAATACAACTTTTTTCTATTGACATCTATTTATGAAAATACTTTTAACTCGAGTTAACAGGCCAAAAACGAATTTTAACATCGAAAAAACAGCTTTTTACCATATAACTTTACAGCTATGCATTTTATATGAAAAAGTTAAATGGAAAAAATTTGTAGATCTTTGAAAAATACAACTTTTTTCCATTGAGATCTATTTATGAAAATACTTTTAACTCGAGTTAACAGGCCAAAAATGAATTTAAACATCGAAAAAACAGCTTTTTACCATATAACTTTACAGCTATGCATTTTATATGAAAAAGTTAAATGGAAAAAATTTGTAGATCTTTGAAAAATACAACTTTTTTCTATTGAGATCTATTTATGAAAATACTTTTAACTCGAGTTAACAGGCCAAAAACGAATTTTAAGATCGAAAAAACAGCTTTTTACCATATAACTTTACAGCTATGCTTTTTATATGAAAAAGTTAAATGGAAAAAATTTGTAGATCTTTGAAAAATACAACTTTTTTCTATTGACATCTATTTATGAAAATACTTTTAACTCGAGTTAACAGGCCAAAAACGAATTTTAACATCGAAAAAACAGCTTTTTACCATATAACTTTACAGCTATGCTTTTTATATGAAAAAGTAAAATGGAAAAAATTGTAGATCTTTGAAAAATACAACTTTTTTCTATTGACATCTATTTATGAAAATACTTTTAACTCGAGTTAACAGGCCAAAAACGAATTTTAAGATCGAAAAAACAGCTTTTTACCATATAACTTTACAGCTATGCTTTTTATATGAAAAAGTTAAATGGAAAAAATTGTAGATCTTTGAAAAATACAACTTTTTTCTATTGAGATCTATTTATGAAAATACTTTTAACTCGAGTTAACAGGCCAAAAACGAATTTTAACATCGAAAAAACAGCTTTTTACCATATAACTTTACAGCTATGCTTTTTATATGAAAAAGTTAAATGGAAAAAATTGTAGATCTTTGAAAAATACAACTTTTTTCTATTGAGATCTATTTATGAAAATACTTTTAACTCGAGTTAACAGGCCAAAAACGAATTTTAAGATCGAAAAAGCAGCTTTTTACCATATAACTTTACAGCTATGCATTTTATATGAAAAAGTTAAATGGAAAAAATTTGTAGATCTTTGAAAAATACAACTTTTTTCTATTGACATCTATTTATGAAAATACTTTTAACTCGAGTTAACAGGCCAAAAACGAATTTTAACATCGAAAAAACAGCTTTTTACCATATAACTTTACAAATATGCATTTTATATGAAAAAGTTAAATGGAAAAAATTTGCAGATCTTTGAAAAATACAACTTTTTTCTATTGAGATCTATTTATGAAAATACTTTTAACTCGAGTTAACAGGCCAAAAACGAATTTTAACATCGAAAAAACAGCTTTTTACCATATAACTTTACAGTTATGCATTTTACATGAAAAAGTTAAATGGAAAAAATTTGTAGATCTTTGAAAAATACAACTTTTTTCTATTGAGATCTATTTATGAAAATACTTTTAACTCGAGTTAACAGGCCAAAAACGAATTTTAACATCGAAAAAACAGCTTTTTACCATATAACTTTACAGCTATGCATTTTACATGAAAAAGTTAAATGGAAAAAATTTGTAGATCTTTGAAAAATACAACTTTTTTCTATTGAGATCTATTTATGAAAATACTTTTAACTCGAGTTAACAGGCCAAAAACGAATTTTAACATCGAAAAAACAGCTTTTTACCATATAACTTTACAGCTATGCATTTTATATGAAAAAGTTAAATGGAAAAAATTTGTAGATCTTTGAAAAATACAACTTTTTTCTATTGACATCTATTTATGAAAATACTTTTAACTCGAGTTAACAGGCCAAAAACGAATTTTAACATCGAAAAAACAGCTTTTTACCATATGACTTTACAGCTATGCATTTTATATGAAAAAGTTAAATGGAAAAAATTTGTAGATCTTTGAAAAATACAACTTTTTTCCATTGAGATCTATTTATGAAAATACTTTTAACTCGAGTTAACAGGCCAAAAATGAATTTTAACATCGAAAAAACAGCTTTTTACCATATAACTTTACAGCTATGCCTTTTATATGAAAAAGTTAAATGGAAAAAATTTGTAGATCTTTGAAAAATACAACTTTTTTCTATGGAGATCTATTTATGAAAATACTTTTAACTCGAGTTAACAGGCCAAAAACGAATTTTAAGATCGAAAAAACAGCTTTTTACCATATAACTTTACAGCTATGCTTTTTATATGAAAAAGTTAAATGGAAAAAATTGTAGATCTTTGAAAAATACAACTTTTTTCTATTGACATCTATTTATGAAAATACTTTTAACTCGAGTTAACAGGCCAAAAACGAATTTTAAGATCGAAAAAACAGCTTTTTACCATATAACTTTACAGCTATGCTTTTTATATGAAAAAGTTAAATGGAAAAAATTGTAGATCTTTGAAAAATACAACTTTTTTCTATTGAGATCTATTTATGAAAATACTTTTAACTCGAGTTAACAGGCCAAAAACGAATTTTAACATCGAAAAAACAGCTTTTTACCATATAACTTTACAGCTATGCTTTTTATATGAAAAAGTTAAATGGAAAAAATTGTAGATCTTTGAAAAATACAACTTTTTTCTATTGAGATCTATTTATGAAAATACTTTTAACTCGAGTTAACAGGCCAAAAACGAATTTTAAGATCGAAAAAGCAGCTTTTTACCATATAACTTTACAGCTATGCTTTTTATATGAAAAAGTTAAATGGAAAAAATTGTAGATCTTTGAAAAATACAACTTTTTTCTATTGAGATCTATTTATGAAAATACTTTTAACTCGAGTTAACAGGCCAAAAACGAATTTTAACATCGAAAAAACAGCTTTTTACCATATAACTTTACAGCTATGCATTTTACATGAAAAAGTTAAATGGAAAAAATTTGTCGATCTTTGAAAAATACAACTTTTTTCTATTGAGATCTATTTATGAAACTACTTTTAACTCGAGTTAACAGGCCAAAAACGAATTTTAAGATCGAAAAAACGGCTTTTTACCATATAACTTTACAGCTATGCATTTTATATGAAAAAGTTAAATGGAAAAAATTTGTAGATCTTTGAAAAATACAACTTTTTTCTATGGACATCTATTTATGAAAATACTTTTAACTCGAGTTAACAGGCCAAAAACGAATTTTAACATCGAAAAAACAGCTTTTTACCATATAACTTTACAGCTATGCATTTTATATGAAAAAGTTAAATGGAAAAAATTTGTAGATCTTTGAAAAATACAACTTTTTTCCATTGAGATCTATTTATGAAAATACTTTTAACTCGAGTTAACAGGCCAAAAATGAATTTTAACATCGAAAAAACAGCTTTTTACCATATAACTTTACAGCTATGCTTTTTATATGAAAAAGTTAAATGGAAAAAATTGTAGATCTTTGAAAAATACAACTTTTTTCTATTGAGATCTATTTATGAAAATACTTTTAACTCGAGTTAACAGGCCAAAAACGAATTTTAACATCGAAAAACAGCTTTTTACCATATAACTTTACAGCTATGCATTTTATATGAAAAATTTAAATGGAAAAAATTTGTAGATCTTTGAAAAATACAACTTTTTTCTAATGAGATCTATTTATGAAAATACTTTTAACTCGAGTTAACAGGCCAAAAACGAATTTTAAGATCGAAAAAACAGCTTTTTACCATATAACTTTACAGCTATGCTTTTTATATGAAAAAGTTAAATGGAAAAAATTTGTAGATCTTTGAAAAATACAACTTTTTTCTATTGAGATCTATTTATGAAAATACTTTTAACTCGAGTTAACAGGCCAAAAACGAATTTTAAGATCGAAAAAACAGCTTTTTACCATATAACTTTACAGCTATGCATTTTATATGAAAAAGTTAAATGGAAAAAATTTGTAGATCTTTGAAATATACAACTTTTTTCTATTGACATCTATTTATGAAAATACTTTTAACTCCAGTTAACAGGCCAAAAACGAATTTTAACATCGAAAAAACAGCTTTTTACCATATAACTTTACAGCTATGCATTTTACATGAAAATGTTAAATGGAAAAAATTTATAGATCTTTGAAAAATACAACTTTTTTCTATTGACATCTATTTATGAAAATACTTTTAACTCGAGTTAACAGGCCAAAAACGAATTTTAACATCGAAAAAACAGCTTTTTACCATATAACTTTACAGCTATGCATTTTATATGAAAAAGTTAAATGGAAAAAATTTGTAGATCTTTGAAAAATACAACTTTTTTCCATTGAGATCTATTTATGAAAATACTTTTAACTCGAGTTAACAGGCCAAAATTGAATTTTAACATCGAAAAAACAGCTTTTTACCATATAACTTTACAGCTATGCATTTTATATGAAAAAGTTAAATGGAAAAAATTTGTAGATCTTTGAAAAATACAACTTTTTTCTATTGAGATCTATTTATGAAAATACTTTTAACTCGAGTTAACAGGCCAAAAACGAATTTTAAGATCGAAAAAACAGCTTTTTACCATATAACTTTACAGCTATGCATTTTATATGAAAAAGTTAAATGGAAAAAATTTGTAGATCTTTGAAAAATACAACTTTTTTCCATTGAGATCTATTTATGAAAATACTTTTAACTCGAGTTAACAGGCCAAAAATTAATTTTAACATCGAAAAAACAGCTTTTTACCATATAACTTTACAGCTATGCATTTTATATGAAAAAGTTAAATGGAAAAAATTTGTAGATCTATGAAAAATACAACTTTTTTCTATTGAGATCTATTTATGAAAATACTTTTAACTCGAGTTAACAGGCCAAAAACGAATTTTAAGATCGAAAAAACAGCTTTTTACCATATAACTTTACAGCTATGCTTTTTATATGAAAAAGTTAAATGGAAAAAATTGTAGATCTTTGAAAAATACAACTTTTTTCTATTGAGATCTATTTATGAAAATACTTTTAACTCGAGTTAACAGGCCAAAAACGAATTTTAAGATCGAAAAAACAGCTTTTTACCATATAACTTTACAGCTATGCATTTTATATGAAAAAGTTAAATGGAAAAAATTTGTAGATCTTTGAAAAATACAACTTTTTTCTATTGACATCTATTTATGAAAATACTTTTAACTCCAGTTAACAGGCCAAAAACGAATTTTAACATCGAAAAAACAGCTTTTTACCATATAACTTTACAGCTATGCATTTTACATGAAAATGTTAAATGGAAAAAATTTGTAGATCTTTGAAAAATACAACTTTTTTCTATTGACATCTATTTATGAAAATACTTTTAACTCGAGTTAACAGGCCAAAAACGAATTTTAACATCGAAAAAACAGCTTTTTACCATATAACTTTACAGCTATGCATTTTATATGAAAAAGTTAAATGGAAAAAATTTGTAGATCTTTGAAAAATACAACTTTTTTCTATTGACATCTATTTATGAAAATACTTTTAACTCGAGTTAACAGGCCAAAAACGAATTTTAACATCGAAAAAAACGCCTTTTTACCATATAACTTTACAACTATGCATTTTATATGAAAAAGTTAAATGGAAAAAATTTGCAGATCTTTGAAAAATACAACTTTTTTCTATTGAGATCTATTTATGAAAATACTTTTAACTCGAGTTAACAGGCCAAAAACGAATTTTAAGATCGAAAAAACAGCTTTTTACCATATAACTTTACAGCTATGCATTTTATATGAAAAAGTTAAATGGAAAAAATTTGTAGATCTTTGAAAAATACATCTTTTTTCCATTGAGATCTATTTATGAAAATACTTTTAACTCGAGTTAACAGGCCAAAAATGAATTTTAACATCGAAAAAACAGCTTTTTACCATATAACTTTACAGCTATGCATTTTATATGAAAAAGTTAAATGGAAAAAATTTGTAGATCTTTGAAAAATACAACTTTTTTCTATTGAGATCTATTTATGAAAATACTTTTAACTCGAGTTAACAGGCCAAAAACGTATTTTAAGATCGAAAAAACGGCTTTTTACCATATAACTTTACAGCTATGCATTTTATATGAAAAAGTTAAATGGAAAAAATTTGTAGATCTTTGAAAAATACAACTTTTTTCTATTGACATCTATTTATGAAAATACTTTTAACTCGAGTTAACAGGCCAAAAACGAATTTTAACATCGAAAAAACAGCTTTTTACCATATAACTTTACAGCTTTTTACCATATAACTTTACAGCTATGCATTTTAATGAAAAAATTAAATGGAAAAAATTTGTAGATCTTTGAAAAATACAACTTTTTTCCATTGAGATCTATTTATGAAAATACTTTTAACTCAAGTTAACAGGCCAAAAATGAATTTTAACATCGAAAAAACAGCTTTTTACCATATAACTTTACAGCTATGCATTTTATATGAAAAAGTTAAATGGAAAAAATTTGTAGATCTTTGAAAAATACAACTTTTTTCTATTGATATCTATTTATGAAAATACTTTTAACTCGAGTTAACAGGCCAAAAACGAATTTTAAGATCGAAAAAACAGCTTTTTACCATATAACTTTACAGCTATGCTTTTTATATGAAAAAGTTAAATGGAAAAAATTTGTAGATCTTTGAAAAATACAACTTTTTTCTATTGACATCTATTTATGAAAATACTTTTAACTCGAGTTAACAGGCCAAAAACGAATTTTAACATCGAAAAAACAGCTTTTTACCATATAACTTTACAGCTATGCTTTTTATATGAAAAAGTTAAATGGAAAAAATTTGTAGATCTTTGAAAAATACAACTTTTTTCTATTGAGATCTATTTATGAAAATACTTTTAACTCCAGTTAACAGGCCAAAAACGAATTTTAACATCGGAAAAACAGCTTTTTACCATATAACTTTACAGCTATGCATTTTATATGAAAAAGTTAAATGGAAAAAATTTGTAGATCTTTGAAAAATACAACTTTTTTCTATTGAGATCAATTTATGAAAATACTTTTAACTCGAGTTAACAGGCCAAAAACGAATTTTAAGATCGAAAAAACAGCTTTTTACCATATAACTTTACAGCTATGCTTTTTATATGAAAAAGTTAAATGGAAAAAATTTGTAGATCTTTGAAAAATACAACTTTTTTCTATTGACATCTATTTATGAAAATACTTTTAACTCGAGTTAACAGGCCAAAAACGAATTTTAACATCGAAAAAACAGCTTTTTACCATATAACTTTACAGCTATGCATTTTATATGAAAAAGTTAAATGGAAAAAATTTGTAGATCTTTGAAAAATACAACTTTTTTCCATTGAGATCTATTTATGAAAATACTTTTAACTCGAGTTAACAGGCCAAAAATGAATTTAAACATCGAAAAAACAGCTTTTTACCATATAACTTTACAGCTATGCATTTTATATGAAAAAGTTAAATGGAAAAAATTTGTAGATCTTTGAAAAATACAACTTTTTTCTATTGAGATCTATTTATGAAAATACTTTTAACTCGAGTTAACAGGCCAAAAACGAATTTTAAGATCGAAAAAACAGCTTTTTACCATATAACTTTACAGCTATGCTTTTTATATGAAAAAGTTAAATGGAAAAAATTTGTAGATCTTTGAAAAATACAACTTTTTTCTATTGACATCTATTTATGAAAATACTTTTAACTCGAGTTAACAGGCCAAAAACGAATTTTAACATCGAAAAAACAGCTTTTTACCATATAACTTTACAGCTATGCTTTTTATATGAAAAAGTAAAATGGAAAAAATTGTAGATCTTTGAAAAATACAACTTTTTTCTATTGACATCTATTTATGAAAATACTTTTAACTCGAGTTAACAGGCCAAAAACGAATTTTAAGATCGAAAAAACAGCTTTTTACCATATAACTTTACAGCTATGCTTTTTATATGAAAAAGTTAAATGGAAAAAATTGTAGATCTTTGAAAAATACAACTTTTTTCTATTGAGATCTATTTATGAAAATACTTTTAACTCGAGTTAACAGGCCAAAAACGAATTTTAACATCGAAAAAACAGCTTTTTACCATATAACTTTACAGCTATGCTTTTTATATGAAAAAGTTAAATGGAAAAAATTGTAGATCTTTGAAAAATACAACTTTTTTCTATTGAGATCTATTTATGAAAATACTTTTAACTCGAGTTAACAGGCCAAAAACGAATTTTAAGATCGAAAAAGCAGCTTTTTACCATATAACTTTACAGCTATGCATTTTATATGAAAAAGTTAAATGGAAAAAATTTGTAGATCTTTGAAAAATACAACTTTTTTCTATTGACATCTATTTATGAAAATACTTTTAACTCGAGTTAACAGGCCAAAAACGAATTTTAACATCGAAAAAACAGCTTTTTACCATATAACTTTACAAATATGCATTTTATATGAAAAAGTTAAATGGAAAAAATTTGCAGATCTTTGAAAAATACAACTTTTTTCTATTGAGATCTATTTATGAAAATACTTTTAACTCGAGTTAACAGGCCAAAAACGAATTTTAACATCGAAAAAACAGCTTTTTACCATATAACTTTACAGTTATGCATTTTACATGAAAAAGTTAAATGGAAAAAATTTGTAGATCTTTGAAAAATACAACTTTTTTCTATTGAGATCTATTTATGAAAATACTTTTAACTCGAGTTAACAGGCCAAAAACGAATTTTAACATCGAAAAAACAGCTTTTTACCATATAACTTTACAGCTATGCATTTTACATGAAAAAGTTAAATGGAAAAAATTTGTAGATCTTTGAAAAATACAACTTTTTTCTATTGAGATCTATTTATGAAAATACTTTTAACTCGAGTTAACAGGCCAAAAACGAATTTTAACATCGAAAAAACAGCTTTTTACCATATAACTTTACAGCTATGCATTTTATATGAAAAAGTTAAATGGAAAAAATTTGTAGATCTTTGAAAAATACAACTTTTTTCTATTGACATCTATTTATGAAAATACTTTTAACTCGAGTTAACAGGCCAAAAACGAATTTTAACATCGAAAAAACAGCTTTTTACCATATGACTTTACAGCTATGCATTTTATATGAAAAAGTTAAATGGAAAAAATTTGTAGATCTTTGAAAAATACAACTTTTTTCCATTGAGATCTATTTATGAAAATACTTTTAACTCGAGTTAACAGGCCAAAAATGAATTTTAACATCGAAAAAACAGCTTTTTACCATATAACTTTACAGCTATGCCTTTTATATGAAAAAGTTAAATGGAAAAAATTTGTAGATCTTTGAAAAATACAACTTTTTTCTATGGAGATCTATTTATGAAAATACTTTTAACTCGAGTTAACAGGCCAAAAACGAATTTTAAGATCGAAAAAACAGCTTTTTACCATATAACTTTACAGCTATGCTTTTTATATGAAAAAGTTAAATGGAAAAAATTGTAGATCTTTGAAAAATACAACTTTTTTCTATTGACATCTATTTATGAAAATACTTTTAACTCGAGTTAACAGGCCAAAAACGAATTTTAAGATCGAAAAAACAGCTTTTTACCATATAACTTTACAGCTATGCTTTTTATATGAAAAAGTTAAATGGAAAAAATTGTAGATCTTTGAAAAATACAACTTTTTTCTATTGAGATCTATTTATGAAAATACTTTTAACTCGAGTTAACAGGCCAAAAACGAATTTTAACATCGAAAAAACAGCTTTTTACCATATAACTTTACAGCTATGCTTTTTATATGAAAAAGTTAAATGGAAAAAATTGTAGATCTTTGAAAAATACAACTTTTTTCTATTGAGATCTATTTATGAAAATACTTTTAACTCGAGTTAACAGGCCAAAAACGAATTTTAAGATCGAAAAAGCAGCTTTTTACCATATAACTTTACAGCTATGCTTTTTATATGAAAAAGTTAAATGGAAAAAATTGTAGATCTTTGAAAAATACAACTTTTTTCTATTGAGATCTATTTATGAAAATACTTTTAACTCGAGTTAACAGGCCAAAAACGAATTTTAACATCGAAAAAACAGCTTTTTACCATATAACTTTACAGCTATGCATTTTACATGAAAAAGTTAAATGGAAAAAATTTGTCGATCTTTGAAAAATACAACTTTTTTCTATTGAGATCTATTTATGAAACTACTTTTAACTCGAGTTAACAGGCCAAAAACGAATTTTAAGATCGAAAAAACGGCTTTTTACCATATAACTTTACAGCTATGCATTTTATATGAAAAAGTTAAATGGAAAAAATTTGTAGATCTTTGAAAAATACAACTTTTTTCTATGGACATCTATTTATGAAAATACTTTTAACTCGAGTTAACAGGCCAAAAACGAATTTTAACATCGAAAAAACAGCTTTTTACCATATAACTTTACAGCTATGCATTTTATATGAAAAAGTTAAATGGAAAAAATTTGTAGATCTTTGAAAAATACAACTTTTTTCCATTGAGATCTATTTATGAAAATACTTTTAACTCGAGTTAACAGGCCAAAAATGAATTTTAACATCGAAAAAACAGCTTTTTACCATATAACTTTACAGCTATGCTTTTTATATGAAAAAGTTAAATGGAAAAAATTGTAGATCTTTGAAAAATACAACTTTTTTCTATTGAGATCTATTTATGAAAATACTTTTAACTCGAGTTAACAGGCCAAAAACGAATTTTAACATCGAAAAACAGCTTTTTACCATATAACTTTACAGCTATGCATTTTATATGAAAAATTTAAATGGAAAAAATTTGTAGATCTTTGAAAAATACAACTTTTTTCTAATGAGATCTATTTATGAAAATACTTTTAACTCGAGTTAACAGGCCAAAAACGAATTTTAAGATCGAAAAAACAGCTTTTTACCATATAACTTTACAGCTATGCTTTTTATATGAAAAAGTTAAATGGAAAAAATTTGTAGATCTTTGAAAAATACAACTTTTTTCTATTGAGATCTATTTATGAAAATACTTTTAACTCGAGTTAACAGGCCAAAAACGAATTTTAAGATCGAAAAAACAGCTTTTTACCATATAACTTTACAGCTATGCATTTTATATGAAAAAGTTAAATGGAAAAAATTTGTAGATCTTTGAAATATACAACTTTTTTCTATTGACATCTATTTATGAAAATACTTTTAACTCCAGTTAACAGGCCAAAAACGAATTTTAACATCGAAAAAACAGCTTTTTACCATATAACTTTACAGCTATGCATTTTACATGAAAATGTTAAATGGAAAAAATTTATAGATCTTTGAAAAATACAACTTTTTTCTATTGACATCTATTTATGAAAATACTTTTAACTCGAGTTAACAGGCCAAAAACGAATTTTAACATCGAAAAAACAGCTTTTTACCATATAACTTTACAGCTATGCATTTTATATGAAAAAGTTAAATGGAAAAAATTTGTAGATCTTTGAAAAATACAACTTTTTTCCATTGAGATCTATTTATGAAAATACTTTTAACTCGAGTTAACAGGCCAAAATTGAATTTTAACATCGAAAAAACAGCTTTTTACCATATAACTTTACAGCTATGCATTTTATATGAAAAAGTTAAATGGAAAAAATTTGTAGATCTTTGAAAAATACAACTTTTTTCTATTGAGATCTATTTATGAAAATACTTTTAACTCGAGTTAACAGGCCAAAAACGAATTTTAAGATCGAAAAAACAGCTTTTTACCATATAACTTTACAGCTATGCATTTTATATGAAAAAGTTAAATGGAAAAAATTTGTAGATCTTTGAAAAATACAACTTTTTTCCATTGAGATCTATTTATGAAAATACTTTTAACTCGAGTTAACAGGCCAAAAATTAATTTTAACATCGAAAAAACAGCTTTTTACCATATAACTTTACAGCTATGCATTTTATATGAAAAAGTTAAATGGAAAAAATTTGTAGATCTATGAAAAATACAACTTTTTTCTATTGAGATCTATTTATGAAAATACTTTTAACTCGAGTTAACAGGCCAAAAACGAATTTTAAGATCGAAAAAACAGCTTTTTACCATATAACTTTACAGCTATGCTTTTTATATGAAAAAGTTAAATGGAAAAAATTGTAGATCTTTGAAAAATACAACTTTTTTCTATTGAGATCTATTTATGAAAATACTTTTAACTCGAGTTAACAGGCCAAAAACGAATTTTAAGATCGAAAAAACAGCTTTTTACCATATAACTTTACAGCTATGCATTTTATATGAAAAAGTTAAATGGAAAAAATTTGTAGATCTTTGAAAAATACAACTTTTTTCTATTGACATCTATTTATGAAAATACTTTTAACTCCAGTTAACAGGCCAAAAACGAATTTTAACATCGAAAAAACAGCTTTTTACCATATAACTTTACAGCTATGCATTTTACATGAAAATGTTAAATGGAAAAAATTTGTAGATCTTTGAAAAATACAACTTTTTTCTATTGACATCTATTTATGAAAATACTTTTAACTCGAGTTAACAGGCCAAAAACGAATTTTAACATCGAAAAAACAGCTTTTTACCATATAACTTTACAGCTATGCATTTTATATGAAAAAGTTAAATGGAAAAAATTTGTAGATCTTTGAAAAATACAACTTTTTTCTATTGACATCTATTTATGAAAATACTTTTAACTCGAGTTAACAGGCCAAAAACGAATTTTAACATCGAAAAAAACGCCTTTTTACCATATAACTTTACAACTATGCATTTTATATGAAAAAGTTAAATGGAAAAAATTTGCAGATCTTTGAAAAATACAACTTTTTTCTATTGAGATCTATTTATGAAAATACTTTTAACTCGAGTTAACAGGCCAAAAACGAATTTTAAGATCGAAAAAACAGCTTTTTACCATATAACTTTACAGCTATGCATTTTATATGAAAAAGTTAAATGGAAAAAATTTGTAGATCTTTGAAAAATACAACTTTTTTCCATTGAGATCTATTTATGAAAATACTTTTAACTCGAGTTAACAGGCCAAAATTGAATTTTAACATCGAAAAAACAGCTTTTTACCATATAACTTTACAGCTATGCATTTTATATGAAAAAGTTAAATGGAAAAAATTTGTAGATCTATGAAAAATACAACTTTTTTCTATTGAGATCTATTTATGAAAATACTTTTAACTCGAGTTAACAGGCCAAAAACGAATTTTAAGATCGAAGAAACAGCTTTTTACCATATAACTTTACAGCTATGCTTTTTATATGAAAAAGTTAAATGGAAAAAATTGTAGATCTTTGAAAAATACAACTTTTTTCTATTGAGATCTATTTATGAAAATACTTTTAACTCGAGTTAACAGGCCAAAAACGAATTTTAACATCGAAAAAACAGCTTTTTACCATATAACTTTACAGCTATGCATTTTATATGAAAAAGTTAAATGGAAAAAATTTGTAGATCTTTGAAAAATACAACTTTTTTCTATTGAGATCTATTTATGAAAATACTTTTAACTCGAGTTAACAGGCCAAAAACGAATTTTAAGATCGAAAAAACAGCTTTTTACCATATAACTTTACAGCTATGCTTTTTATATGAAAAAGTTAAATGGAAAAAATTTGTAGATCTTTGAAAAATACAACTTGTTTCTATTGAGATCTATTTATGAAAATACTTTTAACTCGAGTTAACAGGCCAAAAACGAATTTTAACATCGAAAAAACAGCTTTTTACCATATAACTTTACAGCTATGCATTTTATATGAAAAAGTTAAATGGAAAAAATTTGTAGATCTTTGAAAAATACAACTTTTTTCTATTGACATCTATTTATGAAAATACTTTTAACTCGAGTTAACACGCCAAAAACGAATTTTAACATCGAAAAAACAGCTTTTTACCATATAACTTTACAGCTATGCATTTTATATGAAAAAGTTAAATGGAAAAAATTTGTAGATCTTTGAAAAATACAACTTTTTTCCATTGAGATCTATTTATGAAAATACTTTTAACTCGAGTTAACAGGCCAAAAATGAATTTTAACATCGAAAAAACAGCTTTTTACCATATAACTTTACAGCTATGCATTTTATATGAAAAAGTTAAATGGAAAAAATTTGTAGATCTTTGAAAAATACAACTTTTTTCTATTGAGATCTATTTATGAAAATACTTTTAACTCGAGTTAACAGGCCAAAAACGAATTTTAAGATCGAAAAAACGGCTTTTTACCATATAACTTTACAGCTATGCATTTTATATGAAAAAGTTAAATGGAAAAAATTTGTAGATCTTTGAAAAATACAACTTTTTTCCATTGAGATCTATTTATGAAAATACTTTTAACTCCAGTTAACAGGCCAAAAACGAATTTTAACATCGAAAAAACAGCTTTTTACCATATAACTTTACAGCTATGCATTTTATATGAAAAAGTTAAATGGAAAAAATTTGTAGATCTTTGAAAAATACAACTTTTTTCTATTGAGATCTATTTATGAACATACTTTTAACTCGAGTTAACAGGCCAAAAACGAATTTTAACGTCGAAAAAACAGCTTTTTACCATATAACTTTACAGCTATGCATTTTACATGAAAAAGTTAAATGGAAAAGTTGTAGATCTTTGAAAAATATAACTTTTTTTCTTAACACCAAGACGCGAAAATGCTTTTAAATCAAGTTAATAGTCCAAAACTGATTTTTGACATCGAAGTATGTAGTTTTTTATATATTCTATAACATAGACTTCTATTCAATTTAACGAACTGTGATAAAATTTTATTCTAAGTACTAGCACAACGAATATAAACTGCTGTAGGAAAATATATGCACATACTGCTGTAATTTTTTTATGAAAATAGAAATAAATATTATATCGATCTATCTATCTATCTATCTATCTCTCTTTCGATGCTTTCTGTCACGTACGACCCAGTGCTGCGTGATACTCCCGTAATTTCGTGTGCGTCGCTGTGCGTCGCTTGTGTCCATGTGTGTGTGTGCTTGTGTCGTGTTACCCGACACGCTGCCTCCGTGTGTGTGTGTGTTTTTTCGCGCATCGAAACGCGTTCTGTTAGCTCGTTGCTGAGCTGCTTGCTCACCGCCGGAGTGTTGTAGTAACGAGCTAATTATTTCGTGACAGTGCTATCCCCCCTGAATCTCGAACTGGGGTGCGAATGCACAAACATACATACATGCTGGAATGCCTGCCATTTATAAATTAATTTATTGCATTGTTTCTGTTGCCAATGCAATGCATAGTAATATGAAATAACAATAAAAATAGATGATGTTCATTGCTGATTATTTTCATGTTTATTTTAATCGTATCATTTTATTTAAACACTATATCTTACCTTGTGCATTTGCGTCTATTGATTTTCTCTTTCTTTTGCATTATTTTCTCGCTGATATTTGATATTTCGCTCTGATTTGCTATTGAATTTACAGTGAGTCTTATCTAATTAGACGTAAAAACACTATTTTGTATTGGCCTCTTTAGCACTTTACATTGAGAAAAAACTGTTTTGTTTTAGTTTTGTCGGTCCGCTATATTTTAAGTTGGCTTACAAAAGTACGAACGAACTATTCTATATTAGCCATGTCGGCATGCTCTGTATGAAAATTCGGCTTCTAAAAATAAACAAACTATTTTAATTAGTTTATTTTTATTATTTTATCTTGACTTATAAAAAATAAATAAATCACTTTATATTGGCCATATGGGCTCGCTATTTTATAAACTGACTTATAAAAATATAAACGGAGTGTATGAACTGGACCTTGTTGGCCCGCTGTTTATTAATTTGATTTATAAAAATAAACAAAACTATTCTATATTAGCCGTTTGGGCTCGCTATCTTTTGCATTGATTTACGTATAAAAAAATAAATAATGCTATTTTACATTAATTGTAACGCTTAGCTGACCGTGTATTTCTTTTATCCTCGTTTTCTTCATACTTCTCGCGTTTGAAACCGTATTTTCCCCAATATTTTTTTATGTGGGAGTGTCGATTGTTTCATTATTGTTGAATTCATTATCGAACGCCAATGGTCTCCTCTGTTTCACTGGACAGCTCTGGTATCTTACGTTCAAGCTGGCCTCCTGTAGATTCTGGTCAGCCTATGCTGCGTATGCTGGTGGTATTTCTGCACTCAGCTGGTCGACTTCTACGACGGCGGCGAGTTGAGTGACTGGTGGCGCAGAGCGCTCTTATGCCTGCGGCCCGCTGGCGATGTGCGGGTAGCCGCATGTGACATTGGTTTATCGGTCTTCTCTAGACTACTGTATGTTAGTAGCTACGGCTTGCTGCATGGCTGACCTCGCGGCCTGCTGTCGTATTGACATGCTCCTTCTGTACGAGAGGTTGTATTCTGCACTTCTGCTCCTCTGGCTGTTGATTCTCGACCGGCGTTGCTCAGCTTGATGTTGCCGCTCCTGACGTCGTTGAATGTGTAGTGCTCGCCTCTCTTCCTCGTTTTCTTTTTCTGTCTCTATTTCCTCCTACAGGTCTCGATTATTTTACTCATAGGCTAACTTATCCCTGTGTATCACTGCTGCTTCTTTATCCATTTATGGGAGAGCATACGTCAGCCTCTGTAAAATCTCAATTTCGTGGTTTTTCACGAATTCTGACATACTCTGTTCCTCGAGCTCCTGTACTCTTTCTCGGATATACTTCTCTCTTTACGTTTCGTATACCTAGAGGTCTCGCTTAATTATTTCTTTTTTGTGAATTCTCTCTTGTGCCTTATTGAATTCATAGTCTCACTTCAACTTTTCTCGAGCTTCTATTAACTGTCTTTGAAATTCGGCTCTGGATGTTTCTGATAGTGCTGCTAATCTCGTCTCTGCCTTTTGCTAGGCACGAATGTAGCGTAGCTGCTCTTGCTCCTGATTTGTATTTGTATTCAGCTTGCTGCTGACGGATCTTTTGACTTAGCTTTCCTTTTTTATTTAGCTTAAGCTTCTGCAGGGTGTCCGCCGTCTCTGTGCCGCATCTCCTACCCAACATTAATCTCGTATCCGTTATTCTGCACAGACATGCAGTGAAATGTGCTGGCTAGCTACTGGTGCTTGGTGTCGATTGCTGTTTGTCTCAGAGCTTTCTGATTGCTCTGGAATCCGAACCTATGCTTACGCGCACTGCAGCTAGCATTGCGTTGGTTCTGTCTCTTTCTCTCTCTTTGTGTGAAGCCGGCCATTGTTACCAAGGGAAATAGTCTTATTTTCAACAGTATTGATTCTTACTTTATTTATGTCGGCCCTAGCTTTTTCGGCATTGTTCGTATCAGTACTGTTTTTTACTCATTTTATTGGCACTGATTTTGTCCAATGAGTTTATCAGCACTGATTTTTTCACTAAGATTGTCGGCATTAATATTTTTCACTGAGTTTGTTGGCCCCGTTTCTCGGTACTGATTTTACATACGCGTGTGTGCCTCGGAACATTTAAACGTTCACGATCTCGTTCTGTGAGCTGAAGCGTCCTTGACGGTATCTGTAGCTTGGTGTACCCATGTGTTACTGTCAGTGGTGGGTAAGTAAAATATTCGCGTAAAAAGTGCAATTTTTTACACGTTGAATATACATAATTTACGTCACCAATTTCATTCATAACGTGAATAAATTACATGATAAGTAGACATTTTCGGAAATAAAATTTATTTTTAACATTTTCCATCATATGTTTCCGACATATCGCCTGTAACAAAAAATAACTTTTTCGTGTATAACAAAAGTAGAAATATAGCTTATACAAAATTTCATATTGGATTTTTTTTTACAAAAAGATTTTTTTCTCTTCACAAGAAAAAGATCAAGACTCAAAAATTTTACTGAATATTTTTCTTAAGACTCATAATCATCTCAAATTTTTTCAAAACTTTTTAATTTTATATTTCCCAGATATCACTGTATAAACAAAAAATGATGTTTTCGTGTATAATACAACCAGAGAAATAGCTTATATAAAATTTTGGGTTGGAAAAAATAAGTTATTTTATGATCTTTCAAATGTATTTTCACTGGAGCGATCGTATTATTTTTAACATACCGAAGTAATTTACCTCGTCGATTTCAGAATATAATAAAATAGAAGAATCGTTATAAATCAAAAACGGGTCAATGAATATTAGTAGATAGGCTATAGGCATACCAGCTCACACGGATTCTAAATCACCCAGAGTGATCCAGAATCCGAAATAGAGAGAGTGGGAGAGCTTCCCTTTCTCCCACGAGAGCCAGAATGCCTATAGCGTTTTCTACTTTTTTTCTTTATTTTCTTTGCAAATGTTTACAGGAGTGATAGAATAATTGTATGAGTTTGACGGTGTGAAGTGCGCAGGCAGTCTTGTAGATGGCATTATGGTTTATAC
Source organism: Gastracanthus pulcherrimus (assembly GCA_949152435.1). NCBI lineage: Eukaryota > Metazoa > Arthropoda > Insecta > Hymenoptera > Pteromalidae > Gastracanthus > Gastracanthus pulcherrimus. The sequence goes on from OX424575.1 coordinate 85,243,028, forward strand.
ATACTGTAATGAACTTTACTGTATTGGTTTTTGACTGATAACCGTATTGCTGAATTTTATGAACTGTAGAAAAATTGAATCGTTGCAGACATTTCTGTTTAAATTCGTCCATGACAAAAATTTTGGTAGCATTGTGTAAAGAGCCACGGAGCAATGATCCAATTTGTGAGTAGTCGAGCCCACCCGTGTTCCAGGCTATTCCATGATAATGATGTTCCAGCCAAATGTTTTCCCTTTGTAATTTGTCAGAGAGTCTTTTCCATAAAAAGGATTTCTTGAATAGGCGAACGATAGGATCACCACTTAATTGAGAGGAATGATAGCTACTTCTTTTAGAACATAATCATCTCCCATTTCCTTGAAACCAAGCATATCTACTGCATACTCGATCTTGGAATAAGAATGATATTTAGACAAGCTTTTTGACATTCCCGCGGGCAGGATTGTACTGTACAATGTGATCGTGTAAGATCAAGCAGTAAGCTGAAGGATTAAGTGGAAAGGTGGTTTTAGATTCAAACTCTAAACGAACATCGACAGGACCGCTCTTTATAGATTCGTTTTGCCGTGAACAGTCTATGACTATGAGTGGTTCAAAGTTGATAAACTGAGACGTTGTCAGCAGCAGCTGTGGATCTCGTCAATAGTAGTTATTTTGAAAATTAGCATACATATCATAGAGAACTGCGAATTGATTCTTAGTTATGTCCATATTAAGATTGAATTTCTTAAACCTTTTTTCATGCTCTGTAATCCAAGAATCACAAGACGAGGTTTTTCTAATTGATTTGAAATTTTCACTGTCTACATATGTTTATTCGTGCTCGGAAGTAGAGGATATTCAAATAATTCCCAAGAAATATAACACATAGAGACAGGATTATCTTTGCCGATGAAATTCAACAACTGGATTTTTTGTTTATCAGATGCAATAACATATAACATTAACTCTATCTTGGTTATATTTACTTTATAGCTTTCATAAGTAGTCACACTATTTTCTTTATAACATTCCTGGATTATTGCACTCAAATCATTTCTTAATCTTGTGAAAATTAGTTCATGTTTCATATTAACTACAATTTTTTTATAGTCTTCTGCAAAGTCCAAAATCATACTCAGAGGGATGGAAACGTCAAAGTTGCCTTCTGCATCCACTTAAGTTTTGGATCCGTCTTCATCATCAAGCCAACCTGCATTTTCTAACATAAGAGATTGATTGGGACTGAATGAAGTCCAACCTTTCATAAGACTGCTCAAACCAATATTTCTACTTTTATCTATCTCCACAGCATTAATTTCATAACGAATTTCATCGAACAGATGACAAATGCAATTGTTAACGAATTTAATTTTAGTAAGTGCTGTTCCATCTGATTTTTGCAATTTTCAACATATATGGATAGAGATGTGCGATGGTAAGAGACATAGATCTTGATATTGGATAGAAATGCGGATTTCATCGCTGTTACCAAAGCTTCATGTTGAGTATGATTGATGAGCGTGAGCCTCGTAATGAGCGATCGAATCATCAAACACCACACCTGATTGAATACTTAGAATTTCGTCCATTTTTTATGAAGCAGCAGAGAATTATACAAGTAATTTTTTGCTACAAACTTTTAGACCTACGCTTTTTAGGAACTGAATGCTCTGCCGTGTTAACGGTTTGTGTTTCATAGAACGACTGATCACTGGTTAACGTAGTGGCTGATCTATATGTACTTTAGAATTGTAAACTATTCCCATTATACTGATTTGATGTGGAATCTAATAGTGATTTCCTCTCCTCGGAAATTCACTAAATTTCTATCTTGATCTAGGAGTCGAATTTGAAAGTGATCTATGCACTTGACACTGAGTGGTAGATAGATGACATGTAACGGAACTTCTATGATTTTATATCTTGGAGGAACTCTTGGAAAGAATTCGTGGATTGTGTGAACTTTTTTGTTGTTGATGTAAGCACCTGCAGTAATATTGCACTCAACCCTGCGTGCGTTGATTTTCAATATTTTCACGGGTAAATCAGAACTGTGTTGAATTTTCTCTTTGAGAATACGAGGAGTAAAGCCTAGAAGACGACCTATTAAATCGTGAGATGCGAAATCTAATGGATGACTGCATTTAATTTCACTTCTGAGAGTATTATTGTTAGTTTTCAAGGAAAATTTAATACCTTTTGATTTCAAAGTTTATTGTAAAAATGTATCGATAGCATCAATCTCATAGCTGCCAGTTGGGATAGTGATAATATCGCCATTTAAATGAAGTTTATTATTTGAATTGTAACATTGGGAATCGAGTTGAATGTTAAAAGTTCAACTAAACCCAAAACAAAATTCTTATGCTGTGGTAGTTGAATTAATCGAAAATATTGTGCTTTTGAAACAGAGGATTTTCCTGAAAGACTTAAAGTGAAAATATCTTCCATGACTGACTGAAAGAAAATGATCCCATTCATCGATAAACTTCTCTTTTATAGTTTTCCAGATAAGAATTGAAGACAAAGATGCCCGCAAATAAATGAGTCAAAATTCTGATATCTTTTATAGTTATATTGTACTTATTTCACGTTGAAATACAACATGAGATCAATGGGAGGTTTAAGATCACCAAAACTATCAAAAAAAAATTTCATGAGAACCATGTTTTCGATAACACACCCAGTGAGTGCCTTTATTTCGATAATCATCCGAGTTAATAATAGCAGATTCATTGCGCCACGGACCATTGGAAGGAATATTATTTCTCATGCAAACACATAGCAAATTTGGAATTTGCATCATATGAGCATATTTTTGAAGATCATAGTCAGTCAGTGGACGATTTGGTAAAGTTAAGTCGAAGATTTTTTTTTGCTTGCCCATATCCACTATGAGGTTTCATTAATAATCCCATCTCAGTTTTATATGGTTTAAGATAGATACCTTTTCCTAGAGCAATAGATTTCATAGAGTCATTATGTCTCTTACCTTCTTCAAGATTTTTATGTGCAGCCTTAGCATTGTTTACAGCTTTAGTTATTGCAGCAGCTCCTCCTGCTACAGCATCGGTCGCACTTAGTCCTGCGAAAAGCGGTATGAGAAAGGCAGAACTCCACCAATTTTTGATGGAAGAGGTAGAACACGCGGAATGATAACTTTCTTCCTACCGCCAATATTCTTAACAGCTTGACGTGCGCCTTTTAAGGCGGATTGAATAACCTTGCGGGAACATTTACTTTTTTTCCTTTTAATTTCATAGCATTTGTAACAGCATGAGCATATGCTTTTTCACCAAGACTGGCATCCTTGGCTCTAATACGCTGCCATGCTTTATCGGCAAGCTTCATGTCAGCAGCATTACGATCAGCATTTTTACCAGAGTAAGCTATGTCATGTTCTTTGCATGCCTAATCAAGCGGATTAATTCCAGGGTTACCTCTTTTCATTCGATTTTTTAATTAAGTTCCGGGACTACAGTATTGATATACTGGAAGATGTATTTTAAACCGCAAGTTATTAATCACTTCATCAAGAAATCCATAACCTTTTTCTGAGATTTGTGTACGATCATCTCTCTTCGAGTGCCAATTTACGACTGATGATATAAAAGAAGCGTTTATATTTCTAGAGCTCAATGTCAAACTCGACTTTGTCTCGTGAACATGGATTTTACTGAGCAGAAAGTCAAACTCGCCATCGCGGACTTCGATTTTGGGAAAGAGAAGAGAAAGAAGCGACATGGAGAATCACTACCAGATGGTATACGAGCAATATTCTGCGGTCCATCTAACTGTGGAAAAACAAATAGTTTATTAGATCTAATCACACATCCCAATGGACTTAGATTTGAAAATGTGAATGTATACTCTAAATCCTTTAATCAACCCAAGTATCAATTTCTCAAAAAAGTTTTGGAACCTATTCATTGAATTTGTAGTATCTCCAGATGAAGCCCTACTAAATTCAATTATGATTTTTGACGATGTGGCTTGTGAGAAGCAGCATAAAGTCAGATCAATTTTCTGTATGGGAAGACATAGAAGTGTAGACAGCTTCTATATATGTCAGTCGTATGCTCATATACCCAAACATCTCATCAGGGACAATATTAATATGTTAGTAATTTATCGTCAAGACGATGTTAATCTTAAGCATATCTATGAAGATCACGTAAATACTGATTTAACTTTCAATGAATTTCGAAATCTTTGTTCTGAATGCTGGAAGAATGATAAGTATGGATTCGTTGTTATTGACAAAGATAGAGCGATGAATGATGGTAAATACAGAAAAGGATTTGACTGCTTTGCAATAAAAAAGGAATGATGAATCTCAAACTTTCAGTTCAATTGTAGACAGCATCTCGTCAGCATGACTTGACTTCAAGAATGGAAAAAATATTTTCAGTGAGCTCGTGCGAGCACGTGAGGCTGTTAAACAAAAATGCTCTTTATTGAAACAGGAGAGAGGTGATTTTGAAAAAATTATTGGTGATTCATTGAAACCACTCATTTTACCTCTCGAGAAACTTTTTGACTCAAAAACCTAAGGCTTTAAGCAACCTTCTAATGACATTTTGGATTCTGGGAGTATTAAAAAATCTAATAAATCTAGAAAGAAATTAAGGTTTGATCAATGAAGTCTTATAGGAAACGACCTAAATCAGTCGATATCCGCAAATGAGGATGATGAAGATTATCCTTCGTTGTATGACACAATAGTCAATTCAACATTCAGATCTGGAAATAACAATCACGACAATGAAATACAGACAATTATTGAGGAGCTACGTGAAGCTGGACATATACATTGACGCATACCAGGAATTGATTATAATCTTAAATAAATGGTAATTTTGATTTACAAAATAAAAGGTTATGTAACCTTGCTTATCCAAGTCAGCCTAATGATGCAGTCACCTTAGAAGTACTTCTGAAAACTACAAGTAAAGAAGTTAGAAATCTAACTAACATAATGGCTGTAATGAAAGTTGACTTAGAGATTCCCGTAAACACTGAATTTAATAAAATCAATAATGTTCTTTCCCATCTTAAAATTCGATTAGATAATCTTGAGACAACTTGAAATAATGCTTTGAAAAAAATTCTGACTCAATAAAAGTCTCATAATCATGAATTTTTCTTAAACCTTAAACATAATATCGAAAAATGGAGCGACAAAAAATAGCTGAAGAGATGCACAAGCCAGCACGCCGCAACTAAAAACGAAGAAAATATGATATACGTGGAATAGATGAGACTTGGCAAGGTGATCTTGTACAAATGATACCTTCGGTTTTCGTTACTTACTCACTATCATAGATGTATTTTCAAAGTATGCATGGGCCATCCCAGTCAAGTCAAAGAGTGGCACTGGTATTACTCTTGCTATGAAGTCAATACTGAAACAAGGACGCGTACCGACAAATCTACAAACTGACCAAGGGAATGAATTTTACAATTCAAACTTTCAGAAACTCGTGAAGAACTACAGAATAAACCTATACTCTTCACATAGTATTATCCGTGCAAGCATATGTGAGCGTTTTAATAGAACATTAAAAAGTGCAATGTGGTTAGAGTTCAGCAAACATGGGAGTTATAAATGGTTGGATATCCTGCCTGAGTTGGTCAAAGCTTATAATTCAAGATAACATCGGACAATAGGTATCGAGCCTAAAAGTGTTAGGAACACAAATGAGAGGGAGATCAAGAGACGATTTCCAAATGAAAAGTTACCAGTGAACAAGTAAGATAAAACAAGTTTTTGAAAAAAGTTATACACCAAACTGGTCTACTGAAATATTCACAATAATGCTAGTCATAAAAACTAATCCAGTAACTTACCAGGTCAAAGATTATTATGATAAACCAGTCTCTGACGGCTTTTACGAAACGGAAATTCATAAAACTATGTATCCCGAAATTTATCTAGTAGAAAAAGTTTTGAAGAAAACCGGTAAACGCATATATGTTAAATGGTTAGGGTTCAGTAGCGAGCATAACAGTTCGATAGATAGAAATGAGATTCTCTGATTTATTTAAATGTGGGGCTAAATTTAAATTTAGGGGCCTGCGGCGGCTCAGTCGGTAGAGTGTCGGATTCCCACGCCGGTGACCCGGGTTCGAATCCTAGTCTCTGCCGATTGATACAAGCACCTCTGTAAAAATTACATGTGCTTTGTTTACAAACACACCGCAGACCCCCGTCGCCGATTAGCACCACATGGAAGCACAAACATGGCGACGTTAAATAATATAAAAAAAAAAAAAAAAAATTTAAATGTGAGAATTACAGGTTAGAGGTAAATAAGAATGCAATCGTATTATGTTAATAAATTTATTTATGTATTATTATTATTATTATGAACAAGTTTTAATCTAAACAAATAAATGGTTTAAAAAAAATCTTTGTGTTATATTATTATCATCTGCTTTAAGCGCAAGTATCGAACTTAAAAGAAGTTCCGCCCTGATATAATATAAACAATCAGAGTTTATTTGCAGTGTCGGAAAGTTTGTCGAAAAACTCTTGATCTTTTAGGATGGCTGATGAAATCTTCTCTGGTAAGAAGATTTGAAAGCTTTCATCGAGTTCGGCTACAACCTTTATACCGAATCTTGTCGTCACCTCTTTAAGCGCAGTCACCATATACTGGTGATCTTTTTCCAAATCTGTTACTTTCTTCTTGGGCAAGAAGTCACGTTCAGCAATCTTATTGAGTGTAGAGAGATCCGTTCTGAAAAAAAGTAAAAATAAGCATTTTGTTAGATAAAAAAAAGATTTTGTCAGAGAAAAAAATTTTTGTTTAGAATTAACTGTGAACTTACTTAGAAAGTTAGTTGAGTCTTGGTTTATTTCCACACGGATGATAGGTTTGAAGCTTTTGGATTACTCGAATGTGCTCCTCGTCGTGGGCCGTCAGTTGCTATAACCCATTTCCCACCATGATTTCTGCCCCTTCCATTGTCACTTGTAATATATCCCTTCTCACTTCTTTCACGATACTTATCCTCTGTATTGATGAATCCCAGTCCTGCATGAACTTCTCTAATACATTATATTCAATTATTATTTCTTGTCCTCCATTACTGTAAAGTGTCATCCCCACTCGAGTTGCAATATTCTTATTGGATGCTTCATACCACCTGTCCATTTCCCCTACTCTTTCTTGTTTTGCAGCGTCCATTCCCACTGTCGTTGCTTTATTTTCATCGGTTACTTCACATCCCCACTCCGTTTACTTTCCCATCTCTCTTTCTCGTTTATCAGCATCCCTTTTTTCCTTGGACTATACCCCTCTACTTGAAGTGATGCTTGCGCTATCTGTTCTTCCATAATTTTGTAATGTCCCCAAGGTAAAGTGTCTGTACTATAAGGCAATAAGAATCTTTTATCATCGTGAGGACTTTTCATACTTTTTCATACTTTTTCATACTTTTTTCATTCTTTTTCATACTTTTTTATACTCTTTCATACTTTTTTTCATTCTTTTTTATACTTTTTTATACTTTTTTCATACTTTTATATACTTTTTTCATACTTTTTCATACTTCTATATATTTTTTTCATACTTATTAATATACCTTTTTCATGCTTTTTTCATACGTTTTCATTCTTTTTCATACGTTTTCATTCTTTTTCATACTTTCTTATACTTTTTCATACTTTTTTTCATTCTTTTCCATACTTTTTCATACTTTTTCATACTTTTTCATAATTTTTTCATACGTTTTCATACTTTTTCATACTTTTTTCATAATTTATATTCTTTTTTCATACTTTTTTCATAATTTATATTCTTTTTTCATACTTTTTTCATAATTTATATTCTTTTTTCATACTTTTTCATACTTTTATCATACTTTTTCATACTTTTTTCATACTTTTTCATTCTTTTCTCATACTTTTTCATATTTTTTTCATACGTTTTCAAACTTTTTCATCCTTTTTCATAGATGTTCGTGCTTTTTCATTCTTTTTCATACTTTTTCATACTTTTTCATTTTATTATTATTATGAGAAAATTCTACGTTGAGTCTTATACCAGACTCATGTCGCTTGGGTAATCCCTTTGCGACCCTACTGATCCTCTAGTCGTCGGGTACAGATTTCATATAAAATTTCGCTCAACGCCCGAGTCAATATTAGCTTCTGCCCTCAGTTATTCTGTCTCCAGGTGGTTCCAAATTACTTTCCAGAGGGAAAGCATCTCCCCCACACTACTTTTAGCTATATCTTGTTCAGTGAGGAAAAACTCCCCAGTCACCATTCTCCGCTTGCTCATGATTGCTGGGCACTTACAAAGAACATGCGATGAGGTTTCCCCCTCTTCCAAACAAAACCTGCACATTGGACTTTCTGCCAGCCCTATGTTGTATTTATGGTAATTTAAGGAACCATGTCCAGGAACAATACCAGTAATGGTTCTTGCATCCACTCTCTTGAGTTTCAGAAGGTCTTTGCTCCTCCTATCGTTGAGCTCCGTGCCTAGCAAGGCTTTGGCCTGACGGCAACCTTTAGCCATGGTCCAGTACTTCCCATGCTCTTTGGTCACCCAGTTTTTCAACTCGTCCGATCTCCTCTTAGCATTGATGCCAATCATTGGTTCCAGTCCGATGAATCTCTCTTTGGCGCCTAGTTTAGCAAGCCTGTCAGCTATCTCATTTCCGAGAATATTGCTGTGTCCAGGAGTCCGTACCAGTGTCACGGTGTTTCCTGAGTTTGCCAAGTTGTTTATTGCCTTATGGCATTCTGCCAACAACTTGGATTTCGTTGCCTAATTAGCTAATGCTGATAGAGTGCATTTACTATCTATGCAGATGAAGATATTCCTTCCACCCTCATCCTCGGCGGCTTTCTATGCACACTAAATGATACCGAGTGTCTCTGCCTGATGGCTGGTCGCATTGTTTTCCACAGGGACCGTGAATCCCTTACTGCCCATCCTCCTGTATACCCCTGCTCCCCCGCCCGCTTCACCTTTGGAACCATCGGTGAACCAGTTCTCTCCGTTCTCCGGTATGGGGCAGGGTCCATTCAATCACTCATTGCAAGTGGGTATGTTGATTTTGTATTTCTTATCAAAGATATACTTCGTTAGACTCTTATCTGTGGGCATTGATAAACTATCTCCCTGCAGGAGTCACTAAAGCATTTTTGCCCGCTTTACATTAGTATCCCATCCAACTGTACCTTTTAATCGGAGAGCCGATTTGGCCGCCTCGGATTTTAGAGTTAGATGGAGAGGTTCAAGATTCACCAGGGCGCCCATCGCGGCAGTTGGAGTTGTGCTCATGGCTCCCGTGATGTATCTCAGTATTAGGCTCCTGGCGCTTTCAAGCATATTCCTTGCCGCGCAATGTTCTGATTTATTCCACCAGACTACCGCCGCATATGTTAGTCTTGGTTTCAGAATGGCATTATGATATACTGAATGGCATTATGACATTATGAATACTTTACAATATTAAAATTTCTTACACTATTCTTTCTTTATTTCAGATCGATTTTGAAATGTTAAAGGCTTTTGGAATGTGTTTTAAAAATTTAGCTACAGTTGCATATTTTCCAACGCATTTTTTCTCCGAGAGTTAATAATGAAAGTTCTTGAAAATTAAATTAAAGATTAATAGTATAAATACGGACGGGTTAGAATAGCACTTTTTCAAAATATTTATTTATTGCAGAGAAAAAATTATAGAAGTGAAGACGTGAAGGTAGGGAAAATCCCTTCAATTTCACTTCCTTAATTAATTAAAAGTATTTTACATTACGATATCTGATGTATTATATACAAATCATGAAAGATCGACAGCTTTTTATTTTCTTATAAAATATTTCACGAAACTTTTAGAAGCTCCGTGGCTTAACCGGCTAAAACGTCTGACTCCGGCGTCTAAAACATGTTATTTTTCGGGGGCTTGGGTTCGAATCCCAATCGGGCCGATTTCTTTTTTTTGTTCGATTAATTGACCCCAAAGTTCAAAGGAGTGTCAGCCCTAATAATATACTAGTTTAGATAAAATGTAAAAGGATTATCCACGTAAACAAGTAAATTATACTAATTGTAAATAATTGATAATGACAAGAAATGAACTAAAATGAAAAAATTTGTTTCTTTATTTTAACTTACAAAAATGTGTAATAGTCGAGTAAGTAGAGGGTAAATGAATAATGTAAGATATTCAATCCTTTCTATTTTATAGTCTAAAAAGAACAATTGTATATATAGTAATACTTTATTAATATGTTAAAAATCAACAAATACAGAAATTATAATTTTACTCGAATATTATGCACGTATTCATACATAAATAAAGTTTTTAAGAATTGCGCATTTCCTGAATAAGATGATCGAGTTGAAGTGTTGTGTATTCTAAGTATACAATTTTAAAGTAATGTATTATAAAATCACCCGATTCCGAATCATTACATTTACATTTTACATTAGTTTTGAAATCATTATTTTGGAATAAAAACACTTTTACAAAGTCATAGCCATGTTAAAGGGGTCACACCACTGTAGAAATTTCAAAAAATCGATTTTTTTCCCATCCCGAAAAAAGAATTTTTATTTGAAATTTCGGGACATATACCGACCGTCTTCAGCCGCTCCGAAACGGCCGATCGCTTACCTGCGAGAGGTATGTTCCTGATGAGAAGGACCGCCTTATGGCTTGCCTATTGTTCGCAAACTTCCCTAATGCTCCTATAGACGTCGATCTTAAGCTATTATGAGTCAGTTAGACTAGTTTCAAAACAAAGTACGTGAATGTAGCGTCTGTATATCGTACGAAAACGACACTCTCATTTTCGCTTTCGAAACTATATTTTTGTGAAAGTTGTAATTATTAATTATTACGTTGAGCAAAGTGGAAAAAGAAAAAGTGTACGCAGGAAGAAAGGGCACGAAAAAAAATATCCAACACGGCATCGGAGCCGTAAATCAGCGAATCGTCCGATGACTCGATACGAAGCTAAAGGTGATTCCAGTGGCGTCAGTGCATCGGCATAAAAGCTGAAGACATCCGAGGACGATTTCGATGTAAATTATACATTTGGATACCGAATCATTAACTTATTGACAGTATTTTCTGCAATTTCTGAGCATGTGAAGTGTAAAACGTGCGGTTCTAATAAAACTTTTCATGAAAGAAGTTCTCGGGGCCTGGGCTTCAAAATTGTGATTGTTTGCCCAAAGTGTTCAGAAATTGTTATACCTAACAGTAAATTTATATAAAATGCATATGAAATTAATCGTCGGATGGTGTTAGCAATGTGACTGATAGGAGTAGGACTGAATGAAATGATGAAATTTTGTGCGTTTATGGAATTACCACGTCCTGCTTTCCAATCTTTCTACGATAACATAGTGAATCTCATTTCAATAGCAATATCAACAGTTCGTGATAATAGTATGAAACAAGCTGGACAAGGGTAGAGACGAAAGAGCGAAAAAATGGTCAATCTCAAGGGATTACCGTTTCAGAAGATGGTTCTTGGAGGAAACGAGGGTATTCGTCGCTTTTTGGAGTTATATCTTTGATTGGATGGTTTACTGGAAAAATCGTCGATGTTACTGTAAAATCTGAATATTATAAGTCTTGCGAGCCCTGGAAAAATAAAACAGAAACATCTGAATACGAAATATGGTATGCATCACACATCGATTTATGTCAAGCAAATCATGAAGGTTCATCCGGTAAAATGGAGGTAGATGCTTTATTGAAATGTTTTCTCGTTCCGACAGTTTCCACGGCCTAAAGTATGTGAATTATATTGGTGATAATGACAGCAAGACTTTCAAAGGCATACTGGATTCTAAACCGTACACTAATTTCGAAGTACAAGAAAAAGAGTGCATCGATCATGTACATAAAAGAATGGGAATGCGTCTTCGAAATCTAAAAAAAAAGACGAAAGGCCTTGGAGGAAAAGAAAAATTAACAAATAAGTGGATTCATAAATTAACAATTTATTATGGTTTAGCAATACGGAGGAATCCAAATTGCATAGAGAAAATGAGGAATTAAATCTGGGCAACTTTGTATCATAAAATATCGACCGACGACAATCCTCAGCACGATAATTGTTTAGATTCCTGGTGTGCTTGGAAAATCGCACAAGCTGAAGGTTCGTTGGACACGTTTCATCATGGACCGCCACTTCATCATTCAGCCTGTTTATTTAAAGTTGAGTCGAGATGAGTTACTGCACCGTTGCTTAGGAGATTATACTCAGAACAGCAACGAAAGATTCAATGCCATCGTTTGGAACTTGGCTCCGAAATTGTACTCGAGTGGCAAGAAAGTTCTGGATATTGCCACTGATATTGCAGTGTGCAATTTTAATGATGGCCTGAAATGTGTTCTTCGAATTATGAAAGCTCTGGAGCTGGATATAGGTCTGCAGGCTTTCAATTTTTGTTGCGAAGCCGACGATAAGCGCATCAGACACTGTGAGCGATCTCTGTCCGACGCAGCGAAAGAGGAGCGATTGAACATAAAAGCGATAAGAAAAGAAGACGAGGAGGAGAATTTGGATTTGGAAGCGCAGCTTTATGCTCCTGATATTGCAGACTAATCGTAAAAATTTTTCTTTTAATGATTTCCTCATTTTCTTGCGTCCGAAACTGATTTTGAAACTTTAAGTTGATTTTTCTAGAAACGAGTTTTTCTCAATGGGCACACAGCATGACTTGAACAATTTTCATCCGATCCAATTGAAATTTTAACCATATCTTAATGATTATATTTCGAAGTGAATCACGTAGAGGATTTTTAATAAACTCATTTCAACAATTTTTATAAACAAAAACGTGCCTTTTCTTTCATGAAAATTTTTAATTTATTTTTAATTCACTGTTAAATTTGCAAAAATCAATATTTTCAAAATCTCGTACGTGATTGATTAGCTATTAACATCAAGAATAAGTGGATTTTTTTGTTCCACGTTGAAATGTGCGATTGCTACACTGCGTGCCGCGGAGCACTTTCGATGCAAGAGGCCTCAAGAGATCGGCTATAAATCAGCCATTTTGTATTTTTTTTACTCATTTTTTTATAAATATACTACAATATTAGACCAAATATAATAATATATCCAAATATCATTTCTTTATAACCTTTCTTTTCATTCAAAAGAAAATACACAATAAACGCTTTTTTTCGCTATCACAGTAATGTTACCCCTTAAGAGATTTTATCAATACCCTTCATAACTTCTTTGAACTGTTCACAAAAAAAGATTTAAATTTTATAATATCATTTAAAATTAATTGAAATCGGCGGTAGCGCTCTTCTACACATACAGTGGGATCGCGATATAAATACATCGCGATATATTTCCGATCAGAGCGCTTCCCGTCCGGACGTACTTTCACTCACACACACTCGCTATCCCACAACGGTACGAAGCATGGGCACGCATGGAGGGAGATTGGGATATATGACATTTTTGGAGAAAATTCCGCTCCTACAGCCCTCCGTGAGCGATAATATATCGCGATCTCACTGTACGGTAGCATTTTTTTATCCTTCGAAAGACGGTTTTTGTAACACAATAGTCGAGTGATAAAATTTCTTGTATTTTGTTTGGTTATCTTCGGAATATTGTGCTTTCTTATTACAAATAATCGATTCAACGTCCTATGTTTTAGTAAAAATGATTTCCAAATCGTTCATTGAAAGACGTGAAGCAGTATTTTCACTCCAGCATTCAGAAGCAAAAAAAATCACTTATTTTATTGAGATTGTATTGAATTTTAATTCAAGGAATTGCGTCGATAATGCCAATATTATTGAAATTGGGTGGTAGCAGGATAAATGACTGTGGTTGTTCATTATGCAAAAGTTGTATTCCGACACTTATAATTTAGAATAAGAAGTTAATAGTAGTGGATAGTACGATTGTATTTTTTTCTCTCGTTAGTGTGTCATACATACTTTCTTCTTCTCTTTCTTGATCTTCTTTCGAAAAATATTATTATCTGTTAACACAGCTTGGGACATTTCGTTCGCTCATAAAAAGAAGACCTCGGCACTTTCTGTACATTTTTTCTTATACGTAAATTTCATTATTTTCATGTCGATAATAATAAAAAAAATGGACCATATTCAGTCACTTTTTATTTGAACTTTACAAAATTTCACAGTACTTTTCACCTTTTTTTTACATGACTTTACACTTCTTAGCACCTTTTTCAATTTTTTATATTACTTATAGAAAATTTTGTACCAATGCGTAAATTGAATATATTTAACTGTACACTTTGCACATAATGTTTCAAAAATATTCACCAAAATTAATGCACTCAGTCTTCTTCTGAGTCAGTATTATTGCTAAATACTGATGAAGAATCCTTTGGAAAAATTGCCTTCTCGAATTTAATAATATAATACTGTATTCTGTTTATAAATATCCAAAGCAACCTACCGCGTCGCCATGCTTCAGGAGTAATTACAGATTTCGATATTCTACGGATTCATCCGGTTTTCAATTGTCTTACAACTTTTATGAAAATCGGATCCTGAAACCGTATCAAAAGTTGAAACATTATATACATGCCACAGATAAAACCATAAGATAGATAAAAAAGGTACTGAAAATAACTTACTTGATGCTCTTCTGCCTAGCTGAACATTAATTTTAAGCTCTGTTGAACCAACTTAACTATTTTCTTTGTTATAAGTGTATCTTTATTTGTTTCAGCTTCTACGTTATTTTAAACGCTTAAATAAAAGCCTTAAGTGGCACTGTAAATAAAATAAATCGTGTAATAATATTAATTTTAAATATACGTCTTATAATTTATTTTATCCAGAAACTAACTTTTGCACTTTTACTAGCGTTGAACTTAAGGTAACGCAGTTTTTCTATATGCCTTCAATACCTCATTCTCTGTTTTTCTCGAGAATTATCCTGCTCAATTCGTTCGGCCATTGTGGCTATATTGGCAGCTCTCCAAACGCTATAAAGTATATTAATAAACACATTTACGAGGTCTGACCCAAAAGTATCCGACCTACCTCGATTTCTCGGCGCTTGATTTATTCTTCGTCATCCGGGGGGTGGCATCCTTCAAAGTAGTCCCCATTTGATTGAACAAGACGCTCATATCGAGGTTTCCACTTATTAAAGCACTCTTGAAAGTCAGACTTCGGAATCGCCTTTAGTGCATTCGTCGCATTAGTTTCAACAGTCTGTTTATTGTCCTTTAAGCGGCATTTTCAATCGAGGAAACAGCCAAAAGTCGCAGGGAGCTATACCAGGACTGTATGGAGGCTGGCGGAGCTGCGCAACACTGTGTTTCAATAAATACTGCTGCACAAGGTTTAATGCGTGCGCTGGAGCATTGTCGTGATGAAGAAGCCAGTCACTGGTTTCCCAAATTCTAGGTTAAAATTCGCCAAACAGTATTTTTTGGTATTCCAAGTTCATCTTCCAGTTCTCTCACAGTCAAACGACGATCTTGTTCAACTGCGACACGCACACGCTCGACATTATCCGACGATGTTCCCGTCGAAGGTCGACCAGAACGAGGATCACTGTCAACAGATGTGCGGCCACTTTTGAGCAGCCTATACCACTCTTTTATTTGTGTTTTGCCCATACACTCATCTTTAAAGGCCTTTTGCAGCATTTCAATAGTTTCCGCACAACTTTTACCGAGATTAAAGCAAAATTTTATGCAAATTCGCTGTTCGGTTCGTTCTGTCATTTTTAGCAATAAGCAAATTGCGACGAACGCAAAAAAGTCGTTGTAAACAAATACACGCTGCGCGGGAACTAAGGCGTTTCATCGGTATCTCAGGCTACTGGCGAGAAGGTTAGGAGTTGCTGGTGACGTTCGTACCCTCCAGAAGTCGCCTGAGTCTCTCCGCGCGAAGATATGAACGTAGGTCGGATACTTTTGGGACAGACCTCGTATAAGTTTAAAAAAAATAGTTTAGCACTTACCACAAGCTCTTCTTCTCTATTCTCATTCTGTACGACTCTTAAGCCTAGCTCGTTTAATCCGCAAGATACCATTTTGCACGAGGTAGAATGAATTTTAATAAAAATTTATGCAAGTATTTGAAGTAAAGAAAATAAAATACTTTTCATAATTTGCATCAAGTTTCTTACATTTAGTTTGGACACTACCTTCACATTTCATTCGGTGATAGAAAAAACACGTCACTTACAGAAATTTTGCCCATTCACGCAGCTTCCCTTCTCACTACTTTTTCGAAGAATCCTACGATTCGTAAGAAATGTTCCCTCCTCTAATTTTCAACCCCCGCCAGAAATCTTCTTCATACACCATTTATCGCTGAGAATGCAGTTTCCTTATATATGTGTACCGTCAAAGTATTGGCTCCTGCCTATCAGTTATACTCAGCTTCCCTTCGCCGTTAAAAAGTGGAAGCTAACTTTTTTCTTTGAGGACTAATCAATTTTTGACTGAAAAAACAAGTTTTTACAATTCGCTCATCCCGATGTTTGCTCTTGACCGTAAAAGTGCCTAAGATTTTATCTAACGAACGCATTCCTTGCACGCAGCCGACGTGTACATCAAAACGCCTAAACAAAAAAAAATTGTTTATTTTTTTTTTTTTTTTAATCTCACGAGAGCAGTCGGCGTATTTTGCCTATGACCGTAAAAGTGTCCAGAAGTTTATCAGTTCGAAACGCTCAAACAGCCACGGCTTTATCTAACGAACGATTTCCTTTCGCGCCGCCGGCGAATCATAAACAACTCGAGAGGAAATCTCTTTTCTAATTACTATGAAAGAGTGACCACGACTTTATCTACCGAACGATTTCCTTGCGCGCAGCCAGCGTATCAGTTCCTGTACATCGACTCATCCCGTCCTTGGAAAAACTGCGAGCGTATTGGCTTAAAAGACTTTTTAAATACCTGCGCGCAGTAAGCCTTTCTTTAAAGCGTGTTTATTGCTAAAAGCATTTGCTTTCACCTACGCACGATGACCTTCAATGCACATAAAACCATTCTCTAAGATCGTTTACTGCTGAGATTTCTCTGCTACCTGCGCGCATCCACAGCGGTTTCTTGCTGACATTTTTTTTTTCTACCTGCACGCACCCTTTCTCTAAGACCGTGCTGCGCGAGGCTTTTTTTCGTGGACAATGCATCGGCTCGTTTTCACTTTTTCGGAGATAGCGACCAAGACTTTGCTACTTTAAGATTTATTATACGTACGGACCGAGAAAACGCACAAACATCTCGGCAATAAATTCACTCTAGTAGTGCGCTATTTTATGGAAAGAACCTTTTTCAGTACCTGCGTAAGGGCCTGCTGTGCGAGGTTTTGCGTGGTCAATATATCAGCTCGTGTACACTTTTTTCTGAGAAAGTGACAAAGCCTATGTTTTTTCATTAAGATTTATTATCTATTCAGAACAGAATACAAGATTTTTTCCCTGAAACTCTAACAGTTTCTAAAACAAGGATGGCCGCCCCTTTCCCTCGCTGGCTCACTTGGAGAGGGGTGACGCTGGAGTAGTGGCAAACCGTACCAATGATTTTTGGTTCACGCAGAGAAGGGAAGAAGAGACATAGATGGGACTTATGCACGCTATGGATTCTGGCTCACTTGAGGGGGTGAGCCAGAATCCGTGTGAGCTGTTATTCCTATAACCTATCTACTAATATTAAAATTTATTTTCAATTTCGAATCTTCATTAAAAAACAAAAAGAATGAGCCTCAGTTGGCAGGAAATGAATGCTCAGTTCTCAAAATATAAGCAATCAAACCAAATTTTGAAATAAAATAACCTCAAATAACTCGGAATATAGAAACCGTTAAATAAAAGGATAAATACTTGAAACAATTTCAGAATATTCTTCTCCATATTCCTAACCATCTACATATTTTTAAAGAATTTTCCATCTAATATTTCCCAGATATCACTTTTTCAGGTGGCTCTGCGGTAATTTTTTCAAAAATTTTCAAAATAAATTTTAATGTACTAAAAGTTGGTTTAACTCTTCCTTAAAAAGTGGAAACGGCAGTATAATAATATTTTACATTTTAAGCTAAAAAATGTCATAGTTTGGAAACAAAAGCTATTTATTGCAATTTCACGTTATTTTGCCTAATTTCGATAGTTTAAAAGTAGGTAAAGGCTGTGAAAATTAAATAAAGCGAAGTATTTTTTTTGTTTTTTCAGGTTAAAAATTATCTGAACTTTCTTTTAAAAGCTTTTTATTTATTTTTAAAAATATAATAAAGTTTGGTAAATTTATATTATCATATTATAAAATAAAGCCACATTTTTCATTATATTTGATCAATTGCTGTTTTCTCATTATGTAAGTTTTCAATCTTCAAAGTGTTGTTGGCGCACATCAAAATAATGAATCTTAATTAAACTTTTAAGATACATTCTTTGAAGTATTCTAAACATTAGGTGGCTGAAATATTTTGTATATGTCCATGACAAAGCTCATGTTAAATGATTCTATTAACAAATTTGCACTATTTTTAACAATTTTTAAACAACAAATATTTATTATTTATAAAAAAAAATAGTTGAGTAAAAATTGGTAGTTTTAGTTTATTTTTATTTTACTGTCAAAAACACTATCAAATTTTTTGGTTCATAAATGTCATTGTGATGTGCGCCAACAACTTTTACCGTACAGCCTAATTTTACGTAAAATAAATATATTATTCTCAATAACTCTGATATTATTTGATAAATTTTTTAAAAAATGTGTCTGATAATTGATAATATCATTATAAACATGACATGTAAATATTGTTTTGTTATCCTTAAAGCTGCAGAAGTTTTATTTTTCACCGGAGAGCCCACTTAAACAAAAAACGACATTTCCGTGTATAACAAAACAAAGGAAGTAACTTATCTAAATTTCGGGTCGGAAAACATAGGTAATTTTATGTTCTTTCAAATGCATTTTAAGGAGGATCCTTTTATAAAGGTCCTATGATAAAACTAATTATATGTACTTAATAATAGTCCAAAACTACAAGAAAAAACAATTTTTCCAAAAAAATCGTGACGTCAAACATGTAAATATAGCAAATTTAAGAAATATTTAGTTAAACCCCAGCTTTTTTTCATTTCTTAACCAATTTTAATGTTTCGGAGCTATTTTATTCCTTAAACATTTCTCTACAAGGAAACGAAAGAAAATTTTAAAATAATATATCGGTGATTAGAGAAAGCGACTTGTTTATAAAATTTTATATTAAAATTTTCTGATTGCTTAATTACTTTATCATTTGTGCTATTCTTATTTTCTAAATTACGAGTATTATTTACAGTTTTATCTTTTATATCTGTCTTATTATTGTTGATTTTTTTTATTTGTGATTCATTATCAGAACTTTGTTCTTCGAATGCATCATTTGAATTATTATTATTTTGATTTAATGATACTTTGTCCGTATCATTTACTTGGTTACTTGTTTGACTTTGGATACTTTGTGCTTGTTTAGGTGGATCTAAAGCTCTGCCGAAAATTAATTACGACGGTGTTTGACCCGTAGCTGAGTGTACTGTTGAATTATGTGTGAATTGAATCTGTGAGATATATTTGTCCCATTCTTTGTAGTTGTGGTCGATAAATTGCGCTATCTTTGTTTTAATTACTCTATTTACGCGTTCGACCGGATTAATCTGTAGGTGGTAAGCCGGAGTTCTTTCGTGGATTATTGAATTTTCTTGCAAAAATTGTGTTACGTCTTCATTTATGAACTCTCACCCGTAGTCTGAAATAAACACATCGGGAGCGTCATACGTTGCTATTAGCGTATTTTCTAGCGCGCTTTTAATTGCACACCCAGTTTTATTTCTTATTGAAATACAAATAATATGTCTAGTAAACAATTCCTCAAATATTAGTAAATATTTAAACCCCTTTTTACTGCGCCTGAATTCCACCATCAAATCTGCCGCTACTGGTTTCCATAATATATTTATTTCGCATGAGTCCATCAATCCCTTTATTTTCCCTTTCTGCTCAACTTTATATTGCTGGCATGTAAAACATCCGTTTAGGTACGATTTTGCGTCATTACACATGCCTAGCCAATAATAAAACTGCGCAATCTTTCTGAATGTTTTCTCTACTTCGATAACAGATAAAATGTATTTTCTATTGGAACTACGAGTTTCCACGCGTCCAGATCCTCGATTTCGTCGTCTATCTCGCTGATATTTTTGTACCTATATATTTTTCGTTCGGTATGTTGCAATCCCTGTTTCTATATGGGTGAGATTTTATTTGAAATAGTTTTTTCCTATACCATCTATCTGTTGTTTCGTGGGCAAGAGTGACTACCGATATTTCTACGCTTTCGTCCCCTTCGTATATTCTCGAGAGTGCGTCCGGCACTTTATTTAATATGCCTTTTCCATGTTTAACGAAAAAATCATAACTCATGAACCCATCTCGCGGTCCAATCGACCGGATTCTTTTTGTCAAATAGCACTTTAAATGCGCCTTGATCCGTAATTACTATAACTTTTTCTCCTCCGATGTACGAACAGAATTTTTCCATCGCCCATTTTACCGCTAGAAATTGCTGTTCGGTTATCGTATAATTGACTTCTGCTTTTTATAATGTTCTACTCGCGTATGATATCGCCCTTTCTGTTTTATCTATGTTTTGCGTAAATACTGCCCCCAACTCTGTTTGTGACGCATCTGTCCGAACAGTGTAATCCGAATGTGGATCTGGTCGATGTAGGGTGCCTCGCTTAATAATTTTTTTAGTTCCTCGAATACATCCCGTAGTTTGTCACTCCATACTTAAAATTTTTTATGAACTTCTGGTACAAGGAAGGCATCCCTATAAGTCTACGTGCTTGTTTTATTGTTGTCGATCTCAGATAATTCTAGATCGCTTCCGATTTCTCGGGATCAATCATTAATTTCATATTTCAAATTTATTAATCAGAAGAAGATTTACATACAAAATGACAAAATTATGTAATTCCCTACACAGGTAAACTAGTTACCTGTGCGCAGGTCCGGCACATAAAACCAAAATATCATAAAATGCCTAAAACTAAACTAACTTACTTAAAACTAACTTAAAAAGTAAACTAGTATAACATAAACTATAAACTAATCAAGTATCGTTGTAACATGTAGTTTACTTATGTAATAACAAAAATACTGTTTGTATACACATATATTTACCGTAATTGTGCTTCAGATAATTCAGATATCTTTTATCCAGATTTTTAGTTTGTTTTTTTGTGACTTCTTATCTAGTTCTAGTGTTTCTAGATCATTTGGTAATTTATTTAAAGTTGTTATTGCTTTTGTGTAACTATTTTTATTGCTGACCTTTTTTTTTGTTTCTGGGAATCACTAAGTTTTTTTTCCTAGTGATACTGCTTGACTTAATGAATTGACTTTTTAGATTAGGGTAATGATATATTAGTGTTTCAATAGCAAATAGTTGTTCCAAGTTCAGTGGATTATCATGGATGGTGAAATTATTTTTATTAACAATTTTGAGTATTCTTTTCTGCAGATTTTGCAATAAATTAAGGTTATAAGCATCTCCCCAAGCAATTATTCCATAATTTATCAAACTATGAAAAGAAGCATAGTATATAATTCTTATCATTTCAATTGACATAAATTTGGCGATTTTATAGAATATATATACTAAATATTTTGTTCTCTTTATGATTTATTGAATGTGCTTATCCCGTTTTAAGTTATATTCAAATATGATTCCTAAATACTTGCAACTTTCGACTCTGTTTAATTTTTAACTTTTAATTTTTCCATCTATTTGCGTTAGAACACTATCACAATAGCTATCAAAAGTTACACATGCAGTCTTATCAACGTTTAACGATAGTTTATTTACAGCCAACCAGTTATCGACTAATAACAAATTATTGTTCATAGATTCCTGAACTTCCTCCCATGTTTCACCAGTAGATATAATTGCAGTATCGTCTGCATAAGACAAAATTTCATCAGGATCGATTACCTCCAAGAGATCATTAATATATATAATAAAAAGTAGTTGACCTATTATGGTACCTTGTGGTACACCCGTATATATTGTTAAATAATTACTCTCACTGTCATTTATTTTAAATTTTGTTTACCTATTATTAAGATAACTTGAAAGTAAATCCTGCGTTTGCTCTCTAATTCCTATACAGAATAGTTTATCCAGTAATATTTTATGATCGACAGTACCTTGATTTAGCCAAGTCCAAAAAAGTTATTAGTGTTGGTTTACTGTGATCCAAATCGTTGTATAATATATTGGTAATGCAGTTTAAGGCATCTTTTGAATCTATATTTTTCATGAAACCAAATTGGTGATCAGATATTATATTACTTTTTTAACAAAGTCATATATTCTATTATATAGTACTTTCTCGAAAATTTTAGCAACATTTGATATTAATGAAATCGGCCTGTAGTTTGAAACATTAAATTTTTCTCCAGATTTGTATATAGGTACAATTTCCGCTTTTTTAAGAGCATCCGGCCAAATAACTTGCTCAGTACATGAATTGATTACATGTGCTAATGGTTCAGCAATATGGTTACAGATTATTTTCAATGTTTTGGCATTAATTTTGTCAATACCTCCATTTCTTAATTTCAGCATATTTATTACATTTGTTACCTCGTGAGAACTCATTGGATATATAAAAATGGAATTTTCGTTCATATTTGGCATAGTTAACTCAGATTCAATCGTTTTAATGATCTTTCACTTAGTTTCTGACCTATTTCGCAAAAGTATTTATTCATAATTTTAGCCGTTTAATTTTATCTGTAATCTTATCATTATCTATTTTTAAATAATGTATGGTATCGCTCGCTTTCGATTTTCCCCTCCTTTTGTGTTTATAATTTCCCATACCTTTTTAGGATGATTTAGGTTATCTTGGACTAGATTTTTATCTTACTTCATTTTTGCGTCTAGTATGACCTAGTCTAGAATTTTAGCATAATTTTTGTACTGAGTTTTTAAGTGGTCATTAGCATGATCCATTTTCCGTAGACTATATAAGAAATCCTCGGTCTCACATGATTTTACAATAGCATCTGTGATCCAATTATTCCTATGCGCCTTTTTGTCTTTCTTTTTTTTTGTTTTTGCTAGCTCTATACGTAGCTTTATTTCATTTATTAATTGGTCTGCGGCTATGTTAGGATGCTGTATTGACATAGTTGCACTCCAATTTCTTGTTTTAGCAATATTTCTCAATTTGTTATAATCCAGAGTTACAGTTGAAATCTTATTTTCAGTTTTTATTTTATTAATAGCAATAAGTAAAGGGTAGTGGTATGTTATAGAATGTTTTATTTTATATGTTTCTGTTCTTAAAAAGCTTGTTTTTGAAAAAATGTTATCAGTACCAGATCCTTTACAATTGCTAATTGGAGGTCTGGTTACACCTGAAAACCCAGGAATATATCCCTTATCTAGAAAATTACAAAGAAATTCTTGACTCATTTTATCTAACTGAATCAAATCAATATTAAAATCTCCTATCACTAAATGGTTCTTGATATATCTTTTTTTATCTAGATTTACATAAATTCCTAAATAAAAAAAGTTTAACCAAAAAATCTTCCATTGTAATATGTACAGAAACTTTTGTTCAGGAAAATTATAAATTATATGAAATAAATAGTTATGAAAGTTTCTATAATTTAAGTATAACTATTTATTTCATATAATTTATAATTTTCCTGAACAAAAGTTTCTGTACATATTACAATGGAAGATTTTTTGCTGAAACTCTCAAGTAATATTAACAATTTGTTAAAATTTGCCTTCATACTTCTTATATTTAAATGTAGTAACAAATCATTAGACCGTGTTCATTTACTATATACCCCAAATATTTTACTTGGATACAACAAAAATTACGTTTATCTTTTGGCTCGCAGTAAAATTTCTTTAATAAAATTATTAATTTTTTTTGCGTTCTGTATCGCTTGGTTGTGATATCCCGCAATTCGCGCTGTTGAGTTTATAATCGGATGCGCCCATCGCAAATTGAATGCGCAATCAACTGGTTTTACTGCGTCTGCGATCGAATACGTATCTCTTTTTATATTTATTATTATACCGAAGTATCGATTTACGTCCAGCCCTAAAATAAATTCTATCGGTAATGTTGAAATTACGAGGATTGGCGCCTGTTTAGTAATCTCGGCAATCTCTGTCGGCACATGAATTTTTTCTAGCACCGGTTCCACACTCCCATTGGCCATATTGGCTAACTTCACTTTCGATGGCTTTATTTATGTGCTTGACGCTTCCAGAATCTCTTTATAACCACTACCTAATATTGTCTAGGCTGAACCTAAATCTGAAAGTGATTTAACTTTTATTTTTTCCAATTTAATTTTAAGCCAGTACCTAGGATCTGCTACAGGGTTTTCTGCATCTGGCACTAGTATTGCCGATTTTTGGTTGGCTCCTGTCTTTACTTCGGCTAATTGTGTTAGTCTTTTCTTGGTCTTATCGGCTATTATTTTTACCCCGGCCCTCACATTTTATTGAGACTTTATTGTTGTTGTTTGGCGGTGTAAACGTCTCCCTTACGCTGCCCGATGAAAATTTGCCAGCGCGTTTCGCCTCTCTGCTTATTATATGTATTCGGTTGTGTATTCGTGTTTCTGTTATAGGTCGAATTTTTAAATTGTTTTGATTTATAACTATACGAACCGTTATTGCCTTTATTTGAATTCGAATTTCTATTATTATTTCTGCAGTTATTGTTAACATTGTTACTTTAATAATTCGGTATTGTTAGCGCGCTAGCCGGCCAAAACACAGAAATTAAAATAAAGCTTAAATTTGTTTATAAGCGTGGTAATAGCGTCGTGCGAAAAATTTCAGCTTCAGGGTAATTAAACTAGATAGCCCGGAATACGTTTGGCGGGTTAAGGGATGCGGAGTCTGTAGGAGAGTAAATAGGTTTTAAACTAATATTAATATTAAGAAATCAATATAATAAAATGAGCACTTATAGTTGCTCTTCAAAATGACTATTTACAAGGTTTACGTGTGTGGTGTTAGAAGAGTGTAAGTAAAAGCTTCACACGCGGTCGCGAAAACAGGCGCCACGCGCAGCGATGAACGGTGATAAGCGAAGCATAGGCCGTGTGCTCGCTCCATAGATACGCGCAGCGCTCGGTCGGTAACTGCAGAGTGCAGCGCAGCATGTCGCTCGAGAGAGTGAGAGAGAGTGAAGGCTTTCTCTCCTTCTCCAGCGCCAAGGGCTCAGGCTCGAACGTGCGTCACGATAGCGTGATCGTGACATCACAAGGTCAAGGTCGAATCGAAATTCAAATTTTGAAATTTCGAACGAATATCGACCTCCACATGCTTGCGCAATGCTGCAGAGTGTTCGTGCACTTTATTTAATACTCACGCACAGGCACTGTAAAACCCCAGAAATAGTCACTTTTCTCCGCGAAGTACTGACTGTCTTTCGGTGCGGAATACGAGTCCGTATTTGTTTTTTTTACACTAAAGATTACTTTAAGAGTCACTGCACTGAGCTTAAAGTTAAAGTTCACGCGAGACTCCGTTCCGCTGTACTCACAGCCCACCGACACGTGCATAACCGGCTCAGAAGGACCAATTTTTCGCGCGCTAGCTGGACAAAACACAGGAATTCAAATAAAGCTTAAATTTGTTTATTAGCGCGGTAATATCGTCGTGCGAAAAACTACAGCTTTAGGGCAATTAAACTAGATAGCCCGGAACACGTTTGGCGGGTAAAGGGATGCGGAGTCTGTATGAGAGTAAATAGGTTTTACACTGATATTAATATTAAGAAATCAATATAATAAAACGAGCACTTATAGTTGCTCTTAAAAATAACTATTAACAAGGTTTACGTGTGTGGTGTTAGAAGAGTGTAAATAAAAGCTTCCCACGCGGTCGCGAAAACAGGCGCCGCGATGCGCGTAAAGGCTCCGAACTTGCCATAGTCGCGTTTAAGCCGGAAGAGAGTTAGCTCAGCGAGAACAAATGAGTTTTTATCTCGCTTCGCCGAAATCAGGAAGGAAGAAAGTGGGACAAAGCGCGCACCTGTGTCCTTTCTTGCAAGAAATCATGCGAGCGAGTACTTCAAATCTTGCAAGAGAGAGAAACACAGTGCGCGCGAAAATATGAAATATAATCGGACTGCTGCAAGTGCAAACGGCCCGAACAGGTATATTGTAATTAATTGATCTATTATCATTTTGGATACGGTAATTGCTATTATTACTTCTACTTTGGTTATAATTATTTTCGCTATTTTGTTTATTATAATTATTTTTATTGTTCTTACTGTAATGACTGCTGTTATTATCATTATTCTCGTTATTTCTGTTAGTGTTGGTATTACTATTTGAGTTGTTATTTTGATACTTTTTCGTTTCCCGTGTAGGCATTTGATTTGTTACTTTGCGTTTCGTTTTTGTTTTGATTTTTACAGAAAGTTAGTAGATCGGACCTCAATTTATTAACCTCTTTAGCTCTTAATTCCGCGATTTCGTTCGTATTCTCTGATCGAATCGTTGCTGCTTTAGTACTGTTTTCGTCTTTATTCGGCCCATTATACGCTGCTTCGAGTAACAAACTTTTTTCGGGTTTTGGTGGTGGCTCGCGATTTCTACCTACCTCGAATGCATTTCCCAGTTGTATTGCTCGACTCAAGAACGTATTTAAATCTGACTTCAAATATTCGACAATGAATGGGTGAAATTCTTTCCGCATGTTGAGATACATTCATTCTATTTGATTTCTTTCCGACGGTTGCATCGTCATTTTACTATATATAAATCTAATCGTGGTTAAACAATTTTGCATCGGCTCGTCGTCGCCCTGTGTTAGATATCGTACTTTGTCTTCTAACTTTATCGCATATGATTGGTCTCTGAATTAATGTCTTAAGTCTCGCTCGAAATTTGCCCATGAACGGCATGTTGAGCCTTTTACTCTATATGCGTTTAGTGCCGGATGTTTTAGTAATGCCGGTACTGCTCGTAACAGTTCTGCGTCGTTTAGTGCTGCTATCTCTTTCAATTCATTAATTCGCATAAGAAAATTTTCTACTTTTTCTGCCGCGGTCCCGCTAAACGATATATTGCACGACGTGATTATTTTTGTGAGATCGCGCGGATTTACTCTAGGATTTTCTTGAACGGGTCGCGCCGGAAACTCGTAGATTCTATTTGGATCTATTATTGGTTGCCTTCATCAGTTTTCTACCCTACTTTGTTGTACCTCCCGATTTGCCTGCCTATTATGTACATAATCTCCTGGCAGTACAGCTGCCGCCTCATTTAATAAATTGCTACTCATTTTGTCTCTACCTGGATCTACTACTTCTTGCCTTGTCTGTTCCCAATCGTATAATTCTGCTTCTGGTTCACATATTTTCCATTTATCGGATGCTGCTACCGATTTCCTTGTTAATTCGTGTATTTTGTCTATCATTCGATCTCCTAACTGGTCTAATTCGTCATTGACCTTTGTGTGAAACGGGCTAATAAATCTTTGATCTCTGTCAGCTTGCTCTGCGCTTTTTTAATGGTTCCTAGTCCCGTTACTAAATTACTATTTTCCTCCGGATCTACCTATCTATTCATATTGGGATTGTCCCTATTTTTTGTTTCCGGGCCCGAGTCATTTTCGTTTTCGTATAAACTGTTTAAATTGTTTATCTCTACGTCTTCGTTAATCTGATTTTCAATAATTATTTCCAGATCGTTAATGAACTCTGCTACAAATTTTGCTAGTAATTCTTCCCTTCTATTCTTGTCTATTGTCGGGTCTTGTATATTGCTTTCTGTGAAAATACTCTGGGTATATCTACTCCGTAATCTGAGTTTAAACCGCTGAGTTATTTCGTTAATTATCCCCGCTGTTCTTAATTATAGTCTCTCTGCTGATCGCGGGTTAATGCAATGTTTCCTATTTCGTATTCGGACATAATGATTATTTTGCCTTCTTACTTTGTTTATGTATTAAATAACAAAAAATATCCCTGCCGGTTTTATCAATTATTTAATTCGTCAGACGATATTCCACTTCGGCCAATGCAATAATTCCTGTCTATAAAAAAAAATTCCGGCATCTTTAATTCGTTTACCCGAAAGAAATTTCCATATTAGCCCATTTAATTAATTAATTAAAAAAATATTTGCAATAGCAGCCCCTTTAATTTATTTATTTGTAAACAAGAGAATGTTAAAAATAACAAACTCGCACGTGCATCCGAACTATCCATTTATATTAACTTGTATATTTCTATTTTGAACTATTTAACATTTATAAAAATCTTATTTTATTTCAATTAATTGTCTGTCTCCTTTCTTGACAGAACTTCATTCTTTATCAAGCAAAAAAATTCGCATGTCTTACCTTATATATGTAACTATTACGATGTTTGTGTAATTTTTTTATTATTACTTTGCATTCATCCTAATTAATCTTTGATGTGAAACATCTTATGGCGCGGTTGGCGGGTAACAACGACTACTTGGCTCTCTCCGCCGCTCTGGCTCCGGCTACTCGGCTCTCTGTCGCCGCTCCGGTGCTCGGGCAGCCTCTTAACTACTCGACTCTCTCCGCCGCTCCGACTATTCGGCTTTCTCTCACTGCTCCGGCGCTTCCCTCTCTACTCTCTACCGCTTTCCATGTGTGTGTAGCGTGATACGTACACTCCGAGCAGCCTGGTCTCGTATTTCCCTCTACTTTCTACAGCTTTACTTGTGTGTACACTCTCCTCTATCCCTTATACTTCTGTACATGCGTGTATTCATCTGTTACCGGTATACTGAAACGCATTTCAAAACGCAGCATTTTCGTTCTCGTAAGCGTTTATTTTGTACCGTTTGTCGTAAAATTTTATTTAAAAAATGAGTGACCGTGATAGTGAAAATGACAGAATCGAAGAGAAAACGAAGCCTCCTGTCAAATTAATAACTTTTCAGGATGATCAAAATCAGGGTCTAAGAGAAATGCCTCCGCTACTGTACTTTAATAGTTCAGTGCACGCTACGCAATCAACTTGTACAAGCCAAAGGTTAGTTCATAATTATTATTTATTCACACGGAGAGAGAGAGAGATAGATAGATAGATAGATAGATAGATATACTATTTATTCATCAATGACGAAATTCTTACAATTGCATATACATACATAGTTAAAATAATTAATATATCAGTCAGTTTATGCATTCGTTATCTTACATTTAACATTCATTATTGTGCTTCTTATATAAAAAAACAAAATTATTCGCTGTAAGAGATCGTCAATTTATAAAATCTAAATATAATGATCTAGTCATAGTCAAATGTTATATCACTGAATACACGTCGGCAATACACAATAAAATAAATATAATAAAAATAACAAAGTACAATAAATATAAAAAGAATACATACACACACTCCTCCAAAATTGCTCGTAGATCTATCACGTCAAAAAATAAAAACACTAATTCATCTGACATTCTTACAATTCACGCTAATAAATACATTCATACTTAACACTTAACACTTAAAATAAATTAAATAAATAAATAAATTAAGTAAATAAATAAATTAAATAAATAAATAAATTAAGTAAATAAATAAATTAAATAAATAAATAAATTAAGTAAATAAATAAATTAAATAAATAAATAAATTAAGTAAATAAATAAATTAAATAAATAAATAAATTAAGTAAATAAATAAATTAAATAAATAAATAAATTAAGTAAATAAATAAATTAAATAAATAAATAAATTAAGTAAATAAATAAATTAAATAAATAAATAAATTAAGTAAATAAATAAATTAAATAAATAAATAAATTAAGTAAATAAATAAATTAAATAAATAAATTAAATAAATTAATTAATTAATTAAATAAATAAATTAATTAAATAAATAAATTAATTAAATAAATAAATTAATTAAATAAATAAATTAAATAAATAAATAAATTAATTAAATAAATAAATTAAATAAATAAATAATTTAAATAAATAAATTAAGAAATACATAAAATAGATTAGGACTGCACAGAAATTAACGAAAACAATTTATTTATCAATATCCGAATGGTTCACTTCTGTGCATTCCCGTCACCGTGTAATTGTTTGAGGTGCCTGCCTAACGCCGTTTTAAATTTACAAAAAGATGGCAGGCACCTCCTACTGCTTGGAAGCGAGTTCAAGAGGTGCGCACCTTGAACTCTAAACGAGAAAAGGCCCTTATCGGTGCGGGACCCCGGAACCGAGAGCTCCTTTGTACCACCCTACCTGAAGTAAGATATGGTGGCTGCCGCATGACAATCGCTTTGTAAAGCAACAGCCCCATAAAATACACCCTTCTCGCCTTTAGATCCAGCCAGTCCAGTCTTTCCCTGTAGGAGGTGATATGCTCATCACGCCTAACACTACATATGTATCTCACACATGAATTGTAAACGTTGTAGTCGTGTCTGAAGCTCCCCTGGTACGGGAGAGATAGATAGATAGATAGATATTCTTTTTATTCACCACTTATGACAAAAATTTAGAGAAAAAGAGAGAGAGAGAGAGACAGACATACAGAGAGAGAGAGAGAGAGAGAGAGAGAGACAAATTAACCAAATAATAAATACATCAAATCAAATACCAATCGTAGCAGTCAGGTTAATTTACTTTAAAACAGATTTATGTATATAACTATTTATAACTTTATTTTCTTTACTAAATTAATTCTTATGGTTGTAGTATATATTTCACCTAATCAAAAAATCAAAGATATCATCTCATTTTTACACCCTAGATTACTTCCTTACAGTATTAGTGGTTCAAGGATTTTAAACGAAAATTTACACGAACTACCTATGATTTTAGCTGGAGACTTTAATGTAAATTTCGCTAAAGATGAGTCGGCATCATTAATTACGTTCCTTCAAGAAGAATTTCAGATGTGCATTAATAATAATCGAAGGGAATCTACAACAAGATATGGGACGGCAATAGATGCGGTATTCACAAGACACCTTCAGAACGTTATAAGTAACATTTTCGTTGCTTATTTCAATTATCATGGGCCTATTGTAACTTTGAAACCATCACCCGAGCTAGAATTTGCCCTCCCCCTTGTTACACACCGTACTTTTTTGTGTATGTAAGGCCCTTTTTTAAGCATATAGAGCGAATGGGGAGCTGCACATTTAGTCATGCGCCATTTACTTACAAAATTAAATTACAATTTCATCATCAGAATAACAATTTTCAAAATTATCCCAAAATTTCCCAAAATTTTCCCAAAATTTCCCGAAAATTTCCCGAAAATTTCCAAAAATATCCCAAAAATTTCCAAAAATTTCCCAAAATTTTCCAAATTTTTCCAAATTTTTCAAAAACTTTCCAAAATTTACCAAAAATTTCCCCAAAATTTCCCCAATAATTTCCAACATTTACCCAAATTTTTTCCCAAAATTTCCCCAAGTTTTTCCCAAAATTTCCCCAAGTTTCCCAAAACTTCCCAAAAATTTACCAAAATATTCCACAATATTCAAAAATTTTCAGTTTTCCTAAATATTCAAAAATTTATATTATTTCAAAATTTTCAGTTTTCCAAAATTTTCAAAATTATCCAAAATATTCCAAAATATTCAAAAATTTTCCAAATAAAAACGCTCGAAATGCTCAACTTGCCATTCACTTTAGATGCATGAAATAGGGCCTATTACATGAACGTGTTAAGAAAACTACTTTATTTCTTAGGGGAATAAAATAGATAAGAGGAAATTATATGCTACTTTTCTCCCACTGTTTAGGTCAATAAAGTGGACATTAGGGTTGAGTGGGGAATAATAGTACACTATGCAACAAGGGACTAAAGTCATGAATTAATATTGCTTTTTCCAGATGCAATAAGCAGTAAATCATCCTGTATACCTGTACTTAATTTGGAAGTATATTATCAAAGTTATTGTCAGAAGATTCTTTGAACTAATTGTGTTAGATAAACATTTTTTATTTGCAGTCATATATTTCAAGATTTCTCCGTTAGTTGATTGCCACAGATCTTTACTGCATTTGAAACGTTATTCTTAATGTTCTTTAACAAGTTTTTCAATTTAATTTAAATCTAATTCTTGTACATGGCTTTTATTAATTCTCCCAGTATTTTTCTTAGACGCAACATGTTATGCAGTAGGTAAAGGCTCTAGCCGATTAACAATGTTAAATTTTTCTTCGCTGTATCGGAATTTTTGAGTATTTTCTCTCGATTTGTATTACAAGATATAATGATTAAGATTTTTTGTTGACCTCCCCCCCCTCTTCCTGCCCCTTATGAGCTAGTATTAAAAGTGTGTTTTTTATAACACATGAATAAAAAAGACCGTTTTTGGCGCCTATAAAGTGCAGCGAAAATAGAGTTTTCCGAGCGTCAAATAAAGGGTACCGAAAATACTCATATTCGCTACCTTTTATTTTCGGTAGCGAAAATGAATATTTTCGGTACCCTTTATTTATTTTTGCTCCATTTCCTTAATAAAGTGGACGACTCGAAAAACTCTATTCTCAATCCACTTTGTAGACGACAAAGAATGGCCTTCTTTATACACTTGTTATAAAAAATACGGTACGCAACTTGGGGCAAAACGGTATTTCTAGACTTGGATGATGATTGCTGATTTTGAGTACTCGTGTACGTCTTGACTAACAGTTGTGCTCAATCATCATCCTCGCTTGGAAATACCCATTTTCGCCCATAGTTGCGTAATACACTATTTTACTCTTTTATTTCTTTCACCGGCTGGTCGTGGTCGAATTGGCTGAAACTTTATCACAAAGTTTGAGTAAAATTTTCAAACATAACCTCAAAATTGTATTTTAAAATTTCAAACATTTTTTTTACCAATTGAC
Organism: Gastracanthus pulcherrimus; assembly: GCA_949152435.1. Taxonomy (NCBI): domain Eukaryota; kingdom Metazoa; phylum Arthropoda; class Insecta; order Hymenoptera; family Pteromalidae; genus Gastracanthus; species Gastracanthus pulcherrimus. Next base: position 85,275,916 of record OX424575.1, read on the forward strand.
AAATGTTAAAAATTTCAAAAAAAATTTGTTTTGTTCCTTATTTCTGTCTTTACTTGCGTGAGGTTTTTCAAAATTTTGGAAAAGGTGTGTGATAGTTAGAACTCCGAGAAACTATTCTTTTCTCATTTTTTCGCTATTTTTCACACTTGCAATGGATTATACAAAATGTCAGAGAAATTGCTTTCCTAACATACAAATCACATATTTACAGCTATTGGGTATCATCCAGATGTTACATCCAAAACTGGCATTATTTATATGAATATCGAATATTTACAAAATATTAATAATTTTCAGAAATTTACTCAATTTATCTTACATAACATCTTATGTAACACACACACATACACACACACACACACACACACACGCGCGCGCGCACGCACGCACGCACACACACACGCCAGTGTTGGGTTTACGACACGTATCGGAGGTTCTCTACTGTATAATGTAGAAACCCTGTAGAAAACGTCGTAATCGTAGTAAACCTGTAGAAAAAGTAGAAAACTATATTAGTCCTATGTCCGAGTCTACATAAAAAGTCAGAAAAATTGCTTTCCTAACCTAAATAGAACATATTTACAGCTATTTATAGCTCTGATGTTGGTTACAATATACTATCACGATATAAGCCCAAGCTTATCTGTTTCTACTTATAATGTTTATTTAATTAGTTCAAAGTAGCATACATTTGTAACATGCTAATTAAAATTTCTGTTAGTAATAGATATAGTGTAGGTTTAGTAACAACTTCAGAACGATAAAATGAAATGGAACAAATATTAAGAACACGGCATGAATAGATAGCCGGTAGTAGGAGACGAGCTTTATTACCTCCCTAGTGGATATGACAAATGTGAAAATCTATGAAAAACTGTGAAGAAAATGTGAGAAAGTGTGAAAAATTCTGAAAATACACATATTTTTGGAACATGTTACAAATATGCACATTTTTTCACAGTTTTTCATAGTTCTTCCTAGTTTTTCACAGTTTCTCACATTCATAAAAAACACGTATTTTATCTAATAAAAGTTTTCACATTTTCTCACATTTTCTTCCGTTGTTCTTATATAAAGAAAGTTGTTATTATGCTCTTATATAATGGAATTTATAACTGTGAGAAATTGTGATAAAATGTGAGAAACTGTAAAAATTGTGAAAAACTATGTAGAAAATGTGGCAAAATTTATAAAATATTCTATAATATTTGTTAAAATCCTGTTCCAAATGTAAATTACAGTTTTTCACGAAATTTTATGGTATTACACACTTTTTCACACATTTGTCGCAGTTTCTCACAGTTTGAAATTTTCACTAGGGTCTGTGTATAGATTGAGGCGACACCTACAATTCAGTAGTTCTTACAGACGATTCGGGAGATACTGAAAATACACACACACACACATACATACACGAACACACACACGCACGTAGGCATGCATGCACGCATACACGCACGGATGCACACACGCATTTTTATATGCATATACATCTATAAATGTGTATATGTGTGTATGCGTGTGTGTTTAGAAACTACCGAATCATACGTGAGAAGTACTGAATTATTGGTGTCACCTTAGCTTATACACGGAGGTAATAAAGTTCGTCTCCTATTACTGGCCATCTATTCATGCCGTATTCTTAATATTTGTTCCATTTCATTTTTTCGTGCTAAATATATTACTATACCTACACTATATCTATTACTAACAGAAATTTTAATTAATATGTTAGAAATATACAAATATACGCTACTTTGAATTAATAACTAGTACATTTCGACACGGGTGCGGAAGTAGATTATTTGACGTTTTTCGCCCGAGCGAAGCGAGAGTGAAAAGTCACATGAGGTAAATAATCTACTTACGCACTAGTTTCGAACCGTATTTTATACCACGAGCGCCGAAAAATCATATCAAAGATGTGATTTTGAGGTTAGAGTGTTATAAATATAAATATTATAAACAGAAATAGTTAAATATGTAATTAGAGACGAAGCTTTAATATTACGTTATTCCTCGGAGTATTTTTTTAACAATTGTGAGGTAGATTTTGTTGATCTTCCCGAGGTTAGAGGTATGTGAAATAAAAGTCACATGAACGTTTCGGTGGCTATGCCACCCTCTTCAGAAAAAAACTGTAAAGAGGTTTTTTTATTATATTGTGAAATAATATCCGAAGTTAGTATAACAATTTAGCAAATACAATTAAATTTACAATAAATATAAAAACAGTGTAGAGTTAATAATACAAAAATAAAAAATTACCTAAACGGCGAGTCAGCGATGAGAGGCAAAGTCAAAACAAAGCTTCCTCCTCCGCAAGTGGAGCGGGGAGGAAAGGGCTCGCGAGTGCGAGAGGTGTTGTTGCACTCGTGGTTTATTTTTGTTTGGACCAAGTGACAGCATAACAGTCTTCTTATATAGGAAACTGTCTACAGCGTGTGTTTACGTTCATTTCGACGGGCAACGTTATAGCATGATTGTATATTTTGATTTGTCATATTTTCATGCTGTGTAATAAGTGTGTGTATATGTTATTGAGGTTTTTTGTGTCATCTGTTTTATTTATTGCTTTCTGTTGCAAGTGATATATAACATTTCAGATATTAGGCGTTTATTTTCTATTGGTTCTTTGTCGAGGATTTCAAATTTTTCAAAATCAGTCATGTTTTAATTCATGTCTATGAATAGCTATAACGTTGTCTTTCGATTTCCTATGTTCTTCGATGCGTGTGTGTACAGTTCTTTTGGTTTGGCCGACATATGTCGCAATACAATGTTTACAATTCAACTTATATACTACGTTATTTTCTATATGTTTATCACGCTTGTCTTTGCTTTCAATAATAATGTTGCTCGTGTCTCTATTTACTTTCGGAATCGTGACGATATTGCTTTTTTTGAGATCGGAAGTAATTTGTTCGTAAAATCCTTTTATATATGGTATACAAATTCTCGGTGTGTTCCTAATTTGGGCGTTATTATTGTTGTAGTTATTTTTGTTTGTGTCTGAATGTATTAATGGCAATCTTTTGTTCGTGTATTTTGTTCTGAAAGGGTCAGGATAATTATTGTCTCTCAATATATTATATGTCTTTTTTATGTTATCATTCTGGAACTTTTTATTTGATAACTTTATAGCTCTGTCAACGAGATTATAAACCATAGCTATTTTCTGTGAGGTCGGGTGTTGCGAATTATAATTTAAACAGCGTCCGGAAAAAGTTGGTTTCGAGTACCAATTTGTGATTATTTTATTATTGTCTTTAATGAGTAAGACGTCAAGAAAACTTATGGAATTGTTTATTTCGATTTCATGAGTAAATTGTAACCTGTCATTGTATGAATTCAAAATAGTCAGAACTTTATCTTTTTTGTTTTTATGAACACATGTGATTATGTCGTCTACATATCGAAAGAAAAATATTGGTTTGTTAGGAAGACTATTTATGCAATGTGTTTCTAGATCATCCATTACCAAGTCAGCAAATAAACCAGAAATCGGGGAACCCATCGGGATGCCATATGTTTGTTTGTAAAATCTATCATTGAATTGGAAAAATGTGTTATCTATTAGGATATCACAAGCTTTGAGAATCTCATTTAGTGGGACAGTGAATTTTGTTTGTATTTGTGCGTATCGTTTTTCAATGCTCTGTTTTACTAGTTTTTGTCGATGTTTGTGTATAGCGATTTCACATCAAGACTTATAAGGCAATGATCTTGTGGTATTATTATATTTTCCAACTTTTTAATTAGTTCTGTGCTATTTTTAATGTATGATTTCGGCTTTTTGATGCTGTTTTGTAATAAAGAGAAAAGTTCCTTGGATAGACAATATGTAGGGAAACCTATTGTGGAGATAATCGGTCTCAATGGGATATCCGTTTTGTGTATTTTTGGTAAGCCGTAACATTTAGGTAATGAGGTATCTGTCTATGTGAGTGAGTTCTTTTTGTGTTTCTTTTTTAGAAATTCATTATTGTTCCAATGATTCATGAATGATTTTACTCTATTTGTAATGGTTTTAATGGATTTTTTCCTAATTCAATATATGTTTGTTTATCAGCCAGTAAAGTTTCCATCTTGTTTATATAGTCATTTTTGTACATTGCCACAGTAACGTTGCCTTTGTCTGCATAGGTAAACATTATTTCTCTATAATTATTAACAAAATTCTTTGTTTCTATTAATTTATTATTGAAGATTCTGTCTTGTATGTTGACATGTTTTGTCTTATTTATATGTTGAGTGATTTTATTGAGTAGTTTGTCACTAATATTATTAAACACGAACAAAAGACTGGCATTAATACATTCAAACACAAACAAAAATAACTACAACAATAATAACGCCCAAATTAGGAACACACCGAGAATTTGTATACCATATATAAAAGGATTTTACGAACAAATTACTTCCGATCTCAAAAAAAGCAATATCGTCACGATTCCGAAAGTAAATAGAGACACGAGCAACATTATTATTAAAGGCAAAGACAAGCGTGATAAACATATAGAAAATAACGTAGTATATAAGTTGAATTGTAAACATTGTACTGCGACATATATCGGCCCATCCAAAAGAACTGTATACACACGCATCGAAGAACATAGGAAATCGAAAGACAACGTTATGGCTATTCATAGAAATGAATTAAAACATGACTGATTTTGAAAAATTTGAAATTCTCGACAAAGAACCAATAGAAAATAAACGCCTAATATCTGAAATGTTATATATCACTTGCAACAGAAAGCAATAAATAAAACAGATGATACAAAAAACCTCAATAACATATACACACACTTATTACACAACATGAAAATATGACAAATCAAAATAAACAATCATGCTATAACGTTGCCCGTCGAAACGAACGTAAACACACGCTGTAGACAGTTTCCTATATAAGGAGACTGTTATGTTGTCACTTGGTCCAAACAAAAATAAACCACGAGTGCAACAACACCTCTCGCACTCGCGATCCCCTTCCTCCCCGCTCCACTTGCGGAGGAGGAAGCTTTGTTTTGACTTTGCCTCTCATCACTGACTCGCCGTTTAGATAATTTTTTATTTTTGTATTATTGACTCTACACTGTTTTTATATTTATTGTAAATTTAATTGTATTTGCTAAATTGTTATACTAACTTCGGATATTATTTCACAATATAATAAAAAAACCTCTTTACAGTTTTTTTCTGAAGAGGGTGGCATAGCCACCGAAACGTTCATGTGACTTTTATTTCATATACCTCTAACCTCGGGAAGATGAACAAAATCTACCTCACAATCATTAAAGAAATAGTTAAACTTGAGGTTATACCATTATAGTGTATTTAAACTGCGAAGGCAAATTTAACATTGTTAATCGGCTAGTCTTCGATTTCCCAAAACGACCTTGTGACAATTACAATTGTGACTTTTTCTCGAAAATACCGTAATAATCCTCGAGTGGTCGACCAGGTTCGATGAAATCCGTCAAATATTGTTTTGAAAATTCTTTTAAATTTGAAAAATCATAATCATTGAAATTGCTCATTGAAGTTTTGCCATCATAGCCAATTAATGTGAATACGTTTCTCAAGTATATGCGTATTTCTTGCCAGTGTACATCAAGCTCAGAATCAGCAAAGCCAACAAGCAAGGAAACTTTTTTTTCCTATGAACAAACATGCAAAGTATTCAAAATTAGATATATACTATTATTGCTATGATTTATATGCAGATGTCATTTTTTTCACGAGATAAAATAATGTTTATTTTATAGGTAAACACTATGACGAGTTAGATATCAATTGCAATATAGAAGTAAATAAAGTTTACATGAATTTATTTGACAAAATTTAACATACCTGCTGCATGATGATACTTGCTGCCTCAAAACTAATTTTAAGATTATAAATTAGGTATAAAATCAATATAAATTTGATGTCGAGCGTAATAGAAAATAGTTAAATTATAATATTGCAATTAAGATAAACTGAATAAAAGTGACGAAAACATGTAGCTTATGACCTTAAAAATATATGTAATCCTAACATAATTTTTGTAATCTTATTGTAATCTTATTGCAAGAAGATTGCACACCCTCCGGGAAACGATATTCGGTCAGACTTCGGGAGGTGTTTTCTGGTAACCCAAAATGAAGTCTAGTACCCGTAATTCATTCTAATGGGCTCTTGGTGCCGAGATATGAGGTAATTTACTCCAAATATTCGTTATTTTAATAAAAAACGAAACCTCTAGCCAGAATGGGATTCAACGGGATTGTAATTTTATTTCAAAATGTTCAAGGCCAGATGAAATACAGGCTTTTATTACCGTTTTATAGATTTTATAATACTAATTCTAGAAAGTGATTTCTATTTTTTTCCTAATCCACCGCTAATCCTTATGAAAAAGACACCGAAAAATTACCCACAATGACAACTAAGAGAACACCGAAATCAACACCTAAAATAGATTGTGATTTCGTACGCTCAAAGAACACCCAATTTAGGTGTACACCAAACTTTGGGTGTACGCTGGGTGTACTTAAAAATAAACCAGTTCAGTATTTAAAAAAAATATAAAAAAATGTTAACTTTTATCAGTCATACTCGGAGTATTATTAGTAATTGTTTGGCATTAAAGAAACAGAAAAAAGTAATTACCCTTATTTTGCAATTTTATCTAAGCGCTCGCCCAACTAAGTACTAACCGTGGCCGATGCTGCTTAGCTTCCTTGATCAAAAGTTGCTGTCCACTATACCACGATAGTTATTCAGAGTCTGTAGCGTTATTAGCGATCAAAATTCTTCGTCATAAATACGACTACCTTATAATACAGTTTAATTGAAGATTATATATTTATTATATAATTATATTACGTATTTCAGTAATAGTTTATATATATATATATATATATATATATATATATATATATATATATATATATATATATATACAGGGTGTCAATTAAGTCCCGGGACGGCTGAATATTTTCTAAAGTACTGCTTTTCTGGAAGAGGTCAAGGTCATTCCTTAAGTAACTTTGAACAAGGAACCCAACGGTGACCTTGGATTTGACCTTGAACCTCATTTTCAAGGTTATTTTGAGGTTAACCTCATTTTTTCAAACGGGAACCCCTATTTTTTATAGCGGAATCGGAAAGAGCGGAAAATTTTACATCCGGATATGTATTGAGGTATGGGGTTGAGGTAACCCCTAGAGGTCAAATAGAGGTCAAATAATGACTTCTTAAAAATCTCGCGAGTTCAGTGGTAAAACAAAACAAACAAAGGTCATACCCTAGGTAAATCTTTACGGGGTACCCGGCGGTGACCTTGGATTTGACCTTGAACCTCATTTTCAAGGTTGTTTCGAGGTCGACCTCATATTTACAAATGGAAACCCTTATTTTTGAGACCGGATTCGGAAGGAGTGTTGAACAAGTGGGATGGATGTGTTGAACAAGGGATGTAATTGTGACCTTCAATTTGACTTTGGACTTGACCTTGAAGGTCATTTGAAGGTCAACTGTTTTTTTTCCAAATCCAAAATGGCGAATTCAAGATGGCGGATGAAAATCTTGGGAACAGCACATTTTTGTCTGGAAATGAGTACTCGGGGATTTTTGGAGAGAGAGAGATAGAGAGAGAGAGAGAGAGAGAGAGAGAGAGAGAGATAGAGAGAGAGAGAGAGAGAGAGAGAGAGAGAGAGAGAGAGAGAAAGAGATAGAGCGATCGTCCTCGAGGCACATCCATAAGGTAAAGGCTAGCCCGCGCGTTTAAAATCGTATAAACCGCGAACGGTGTACAGGGCTGCTCACCGTGGGCACCGCGCCCTAGAGTACACCGAGGTGCCGTGACACCAGGCGCGCGTACGGCCCATCGTGAGGGCAACGCGTCCAGCGGCGAACGAGCTGGGCGCGCACCGTCGCTTGGTAAGCGCGTATTGTTAATCTATTATTGTTAATCTATTATTGTTAATCTATTATTGTTAATCTATTATTGTTAACCTATTATCGTTAATCTATTATTGTTGAATATAGTTTATTTTGTTATTCAAAGTTAAACTCGCGGGAGTCAATTTTCCCCACGACCCGCCTGCTCCACGACCGAGTTAGGCAAACGCGAAAAGCCGCTGTATTGGCGCGTTGCGGCAATTAGCTTTCCGCACTTTCGCGCTCCTTGCAGATCGCGAAAACCCGTGCGTCGAGGTGACTCCGCACGGAGCTGAATCCACCGGGGTTCAGCGAACTTTGCAGCAGGACGGCCAGAGCAGCGGCAGCAAGGCAAAAGCTCAGCGGCGTTACGCCGCTGGCTTACTCCAGGTAGGAGCAATAGTGGACGCCAGCACGCGTCGCGTGCTGCGCGAGCTAACGCACAACAGCAGCTCGGCCGACGGCTTATTAGCCACGGACAATTGTTATTAACAATTGTCCCACCTGTTACAATATATATATATATATATATATATATATATATATATATATATATATATATATATATATATATTATGTTACACTCAAAATTGGGTGTTGATACCAAAAAATTGGGTATTCTTTTTTCGTGTCAGAGAGTATAAGTTAAATTAAATAAAAATGTTACATATGGATGGTTCCATGTCAAGTGAGCATGTCCAAAAAGAAGAATGTTTGAAGCTCTACAAAAATGTGGGTATGTCTACGTATAGTATATAAAAAAAATTTCAGAGCGTAAGGTGTTATATATCAAGGGCAATTAAAGGTTGAAAAATGCGTTTTTTTTAATATTTTGAGATTTTGCCAACATTGTTTGATTTTTAACTCAAAAACTAAGGACTTACATGAGCGCGAGTACTAGCCCCGGTATCTGATATTGGTGAGCGTGCGCGAGCCCTGTGCCGTGATTGTGACGAGATCTGCGGAGACTGCAAGTGTCGCTGAGAACGATGCTACGTCTAGCTTCCTCGTGGACAGGCGCGGCCCGACGCCGTGGAGTGTATGTAAGTGTAGGTTCGACTCTCGGTTCTCCTATCTTTTTCTCTCTCGTTCAATCGGTATCCTCTCACCCGGTTCGTGCCTGCGAGAGCGCATACACAGACGTTGCGCACGTTATTCATGCTCTAACATTACATTATTATACATTATTTGAGTTGTAAGTTTGCGAAGCATCATGCTTAAAAATTATGTATCCAACATGACAAATATAATACAAAAATAAAATTTAGTTTGGGCTTGACATTTAAACTTTCCTAGAAACTTTCTAATTTACTTTGCAATACTAAACATTTTTATTATTTTACATTGTTTGAAATTCAATTTCAATAGTTATTTAAGAAATAAATATATTATAAGCTTTTAAAACTTTTCTTACTTGCTCGGTTTTTGTCAAATATTAAACTTAAAATCTGAGACAGAATATGTATTTTTAAATATATATACAACAAATCGATGCGTTCGAAAATAAAATTCTAAAGTATTATTTAAAAATCTGTTACATGTAAGAACTGCAAACACTTAAAATTAGGAGTGTTCACTGAATGTTTGAATGTTGACACTTAATTTTTGTTGTTCACACTAGATAATTTAGCGCTCCACACCGAAAACTCGAAGTGTAGAGTAATGGCTTGAGTGTTGACACTGAATTTGGGTGTTTCACATAGAAAATTATGGGTGCATAGCGATTAAGGTAGAGAGCGAAAATCGAGTCGCTTGCCCGCACTAGCTCGAGGTTTCAGTTTAACCGCGGGCGCTGAGCGATCTAGTTGGCGCACCAGCACGACCGATCGCGCTCTCGACCGAATGAGTCTGTGGCTGCGCTCACGACGGCTAATCCAGACTCCTGACTCGAAGCGTTTCTTGGTCAGTATCCTGACGTTGCCGACGTAAAGCGAAGGTGCATCCTCAGAAGAATATCGCAGCTAGGCGCACCCCGCTCGAGGTCCGACTGTGGATGAACGTGCGCATAACCTAATCCTGAAATCCACCTGCTGTACACTACGGCCGAGCCAGGTTGTGCAGGCGCTCCTACCATCCTGACCCGTAGTTACCCCGTCATCTCCGGGAACGCTGCGTATCTGGTGATCGACTCGAGGCGCTCCTCGGCCGGTAACTAGATACCTGCAGTGAGGGAGACAGTAAACCAGGCGCACCCCGGGGTACTGTCGGCATTTAGGTCCGGCTACGACACGAGATGATCCTTGATCCTGTGAATTTAGTTTATTAAGTTAGCGGACCACGACATGAGGTGCTCCTCAATCGTGCGCACGTATCGTTAGAAATTAAGCAGGTAGAATAGGAAATTCACCGGCCATATTTACAGGCGCCTTTGTATCTGGTTCACTGTGGGGAACCCATCGTGGCGCTCGTCGAGAGGTACTCCAGCGTTGCGGTGTTAATACACTAGTAAGACGGGCGCACCCGGATTACTAGTGCACGATAGGTAGTGGCCTCGTGGAGACGCGCCTCCACAAGAGTATTAGTTCTTAACTAGGTATACTAACACACACACATTTACTTATAAGTTAGTATATATTGTTATAATTATTTTTGTTTCTTTTATCTTTTGTTATGGCTGTCCAAGAAAGCCACGACGTAGAAGACCCGCTTGGATTTAGCTATCTACGACTAGATATTATTTTCTTTTGTTAATACTTGTAGATTACTTTCATTACTATTTAATTTGTTAATTCTTTTGCTGACTACCATTTTTTTAGTTAATTACTATTAGTTTAGAATGATATAATCAATATGATTATTTTAAATCATAAAAATACACCAATATATATTTGATCATTTGCCTATCCTCAACTCCCTCTAAATCGAATCCTGGTGAAACTCTCGAGTATCCGGGGGGGGGGGGGGGGGAGGCGGTTGTTACATACACTTAATGTTCGAGTGTTGACACTGATTTTTAGGTACGAACACCGACGATTTTGGTGCAGACACCGAAAGTTCTGGGTGTAAACATCTAAATTTGAGTGTACACGCTCAAATATTTAATCTCAACATCCGAAATTCGGTGTTTACACTGAATTTAGATGTTTACACACAATTTTCGGTGTAATCACTGAAAATTTGGGGGTTTTTTCGTGATGGCTTTTTCTAACCATCTGTAAGTATTTATTATGGATAAATGATGCAAAATATAATAAAAAGTTAGTAAAAGGGCCATTATTTTAAGCTCTGTTACGTATAAAAAATATTAATCTGATTAAAAGTTATTTACAATTGAAAATGGTGACCGAAATTGCATGAATATTCAAAGAAAATTAACTGTTTTAAATTCGTTGATATTTCATGTATTTTCAGTGACCATCTTAAATTGTTAATAATTTTTAATCAGATTAATATTTGTATACGTAAGAGAACTTAAATTAAATCTCTTTTCGCCTACTTTTTATCATCTTTTGGGTCATTTATCCGTAATAAAAACTTGTAAAGTTATAGTTAGCAGAAAAGGTACCTTTTGCTATATAAAGGAATGATTGCGAGATATATATCGAAGTATATCGAATTGAGAGGTACCTCTTCTATATTGATTTGCATTTGTTGAATATTATTTTGCTTCATGTATAGTTTTAAAAATCATGTTTGCCTTGCCTCTAAGCATTAACATAGCTAATTTTATTAGATATAATGATATTAGTTTTCATTTTTTATTAATATTCGAGATTATTACGTAGCTAAGTTTACGTCGATCAACGAAACAGAAAAGAGCACAAATTTTGATTTTATATAGTTTTAAATTGTAGTTTTAAATTTGTAAATTATTTTTTTCCACATTGTAAGTATACACGTCTATAAAATATCATTGAACACAATGTGCAGGTGTGTCAGGTCACCAAAGATGGTGTCTCAGAAGAACTCCTCGTGGACTCTGCATGAATATGTTAAATGCGATATTCAGGTGCGAAAGATCGTGGATGACACGATCGTCTGTGGCTTTTTGCATAAATATGTAAAACGCGATATCCAGATGTCCACGTGCACACTGTCCTCGAATACGGCAAGAACATTACTCGGGACTCTCGGAGATCAAGTCCAGGTGTTACACACCAGCAAAAATATAGTCTAGATTATTCGCTCCGAGACTTTTTAATTTCTACGTGGACATTCTCTTCGATTAATTAAGGCATGTATATAACCAAGCTTTTGGAAGACGAGGTCCAGGTCTTACGCATTGGTGAAAATTAAGTCTAGATTGTGCCCTCTGAAGCTTTTGATGTCTACTTGGACATTTTTGTGGCTTTTGATGTTTACGTGGACATTCTCTTCGAGTATGGCATGTATACTACTAGGTACTCTCGGAGATGGGGTCCCGGTGTTACGCGCGGAGAAATATGATGTCTAGATAGTGCGCATCGGGGTTCTTGATGTTTACATTGACATTCTCTTCCAGTAAGGCGTGTATACCCCCAGTTGCTCTCGAAGATGAGGTCCAGGTATTACGCACCAGTAAAAATCCAGATTCGCTTGTACACTCCGAGGCTTTTGATGTTTACATGGACATTCCCTTTGAGTGTAATGTGGATACCATCCAGGCCTCTTGGAGAAGATGTGCAGGTATTACGCACAAAGAATAATGAATTATTCCCCCCGCTTCGGGGCTTTTTATATTAACGTGCACAATCTCTTCGGGTGAAGTGTGTATACCACCAGGAGCTCACGGAGATGAGGTCCAGATTTTTTTCACGCGGAAAAATGAAGTTTTGATAGTGCGCTTCGGGACTTTTGGTGTCTACGAGCACGTGGTCCTTCAGTACGGTGTGTATATTACCCGGAAGCCTCAAAGACGAGGTCCAGGTGTTCAGCACCTATAAACATGATGAGTAGAATACGCTTTGGGCCTTTTCATGTCTACGTGCACATCGTCCTCGAGTACGGCGCGTATATTACCCGGGACTCTCAGAGACGAAGTCCAACAATCAAGTCTAGAATGTTTATTTCGAGACTTTTGATGTGTATGTGCATATTATCCTCGAATATAGCCTGTTTATTACCCGAGTGGCTATCCACTAAAGAAAGTGCTTCAATGATTGCAAATTTCATGCAATTTCACTGCGATTTTATTCATAATTTCACGGGAACGTGTTGTAGTGATTTCTATTGATACGATAAAATACATTCCATGCAAATATTCACAGCAATTTCCAAATATAAAAGCATTCGAATAAAATCTCGAACAAAACAGAACACCCTATACTCATTTACCGCAGGTAAAGAAAATTTTAATTGACAGAAAAACGTTCAAATAATGTATTTTACGATTTTATTTAAATGTCTTTATATCTGGAAATGGCTGTGTCTAGGGTTGTATGCTTCACAATAAGGATAGTTTGGTTTTACGATAGTTCTATTTTTTAACTCTTTTGCAAATGAACATTGCTGTACTTGGGTTAGTTGGATTCAGAGATTAGGGTTTCACTTAAATGTTTTTGTATTTTAGAAATTTCCGTCTCTGTGGTAGTTGAGTTTAGAGAATGGAATTCTATTTATAGGTATTGTGCATTCATCCGTCCTGATGAATGAAGTGGCTATCTGCATTTTCGTTAGACGAAACTATTGAGCAAAATGTTTTCAAAATCGATAAACACTTATCGGTTTTAAACACATTTTTCTGGAAATTTATAAGCAATTATCGATATTTAACTCATTTCGCTAAATATTTGTAAGCATAATTATCGATTCTGAACACATTTTGCTCAATATTTCCGTCCAATCCAGAACAGCCACTTTCTTCATCAGGACGGCAGCATTCACTTGTGTAATTTTTTATCATTTTAATTAATAAAAAGTCATGGCATGTTTCTAAAAACTTAGGAACGTTTACTGAATGTGTATTTAATTTTATAAAACTTAATGATACCCAAGAAAAAAAGAAAGAGAACTGCGCGAAGTGCGGTATGTGTTTCTAGTTTCATTAAAATAATGTATATTTCGAGTAAATTACAACATATCTCAATAATAAGGGCCCATTAGAATTAATTACGGGTGCTAGGCTTCATTTTTGGGTACCAGAAACCTCCTCCCGAAGTCTGACCAAAATTCCTTTCCCGGAGGCTGTGCACTCCCCTTGTTAGTGTCATCATTGTATGCTACTTGTATGGTCTCTTATAATCTCGTAATCTCTTCGATAATCTATGTAATATTGGAATCTGATGCAGATCATTTCGAGATAGTGGTTCACCTTCGTAATAAATACATAAAATATTGAATGGAAAGAGAATGTTGGAAGGTAATAACAACGAAAGATATACGCGAATTCAAAAAAGTAAAATTTTTATAAATATATAATTATTAAATTATTTTTTCTAAAAAAATAATTATACATAAACTACTAGATAATTATGTCTGCTGGACTATTCCGTTCAATGTAATTAAATCCTAAGACTTTCAACATTTTCTTCCTACATGGCAAATGTTATCAACAGCAATTTTGGACTCGCAATACGTACAAGCAGTTATCATATAGGCCAAGCAACAGAGATCAGAATGTACATGTTTCATGACAAAATTAATAGAAGGATCGGACCAACGTCATTATATCTGGAAATAGTTGCTGATAGTGGGTGCATAGTTTGATACTCCAATTTTCAATTCGTTTTTTTGTAATTAGCGATTATTTATGAAAAAAAGTAATTTTTCGCGTTTTTTGCATATAACTTCTATTCTATGTCACTCCATACTATCGTCAATTTGTTCATCTAAAGCCTCTAAAGATTCTAAGTTTCGTAAATTTTCCATTCCTTCCTTATGATCTTGATTTAATTTCCGTTCTATGTTATCCATCTTTATAATTTTCGAATATATATTAAAAATGTAATGAGAACTGTTTTTCCAATAGTTTATTTTATTTTTATTTATTTATAGATATTTATTTATAGATTTTAATTATATTTTAAAAGATGATGTTAACTTTCAAAAATTTCTTGCCATACTACATTAGCAATTTCTGTTAAATTTTCAGACTCATTTTGAATACATACTTTTTCTGGGTCTTTACATCTAGATAAAAGAACATATAATTGGCCATGAGAAAACAAAGGTCTTTTTACAAATATTCCTATCTCATCAAATCTTTGACCTCGGGATTTATTTATAGTCATTGCGAATGCTAGTACAATAGGAAATTGTTTTCTATAAAGAATAAACGGTAATGATGATGATTTTCCAGTATTTAAGGTTATTTGTAGAATGAATACCCTATCTCCAATTTTTTCTCTTGTTATTATTTCTGCTTCAATATTATATTTAAATAATTTTATTATTTTTAATCTTGTACCGTTATATAAACCATCAGTAATACTTAAATTTCTAATCAACATATTACAAAATTTTACAAAAAAATTGGATTGATAATTGAAAACTTTATCAATAAAAAATTGTCTTGAAATCCTAAAACAATTTAACTGAATTTAATTTAACTTTTTAAATGTTTTTCAAATAATGTAACCAGTCCATATAACGCAAAAAACGCAGCTATCTATTTATCAATTTCTCTATTTACCTGAAAGATCATTTATATCTATTTATAAGTCTGGATATTTTCCTTTTAATCATTATGAGAGATTTTTTAAAAACAGTATATAAAACTAAATACAATGAGGGGGGGCTCAGGGCGGGCGGAGGGGGGGAATGAGGAGGGGAAAGAGTGGGGAGGAGGAGGGGTGAGGGGGGTCAAATGAGGGGATGAGGGGGGATAAGGGGGTCCATGTGGAAGTCTACAAAAGTGAAAAATAACGTAAAAAAGTAAAATTTAGCGCTATTTTGAGGAGATATCGTAAGAGGAGGGGCTGAGGGGGGGGGGGGGGTTACGTGGGGCGAGGGGGGATGAGAGGGGGCTGGGTGGTAGAGTTAGCGAATGACCTATATATAGGTAGATACATATGTATATATATATATAGAGAGAGAGAGAAATAGAGACCGTGATTGGTGTCCAAAAAGTATGGAAACACCTGTTCAGGTAAAATATTTTTCCAACAGCTCAAGCTCATTCTTACAGTAACTTTCAACGAGGAATGCAATGGTGACCTTGAATTCGACCTTGAGATTGACCTTCAAGGTCATTTCAAGGTCAACTTTGTTTTTTCAAATACTAACCCCTATTTTTGACACCTGCAATCGAAAGAGCGAAAAATTTTACGTCCAAATATGTACTCAGGTCGTAGGGTGACCTTGAAGTTCAGCTAAAGGTCATTTAAACTTAAACAAGGTTGGGTTGAATGGACGGGACCGTTCTGTACTTCCTTGGGTCAGGTGTTTCTGAAAAAGTTCAAGGTCACTCTCGGAGCAACTTTCAACGAGGAGTTCAATGGTGACCTTGAATTCGACCTTGAGATTGTCCTTCAAGGTTATTTCAAGGTAAACTCTGTTCCCTTCGGGGTGCTCGATTTACGTGAGTCCCCTTGCCTCTCGCGATCGGGATGCTGTATTTTCGTGAGTCCTCTTGCCTCTAACGATCGGGGTGTTGGATTTACGTCAATCCCCTTACCTCTCCCATTTGATATTCACCTCTTGACAGTAAGCTAATCGATGGTAGAAAGGATCAACTGCATTTCGGATTATTTCAGTGGTAATGAGAACAGATTCATCTATGATCCTTTGTTGTAATTTATCTAAATTTTGGGGTTTCGTTTTGTATACCCGATCTCTTAGGTAACTCCAATAAAAATAATCGAGAGGTGTCAAATCGGGTGATCTAGCTGGCCATTCAATTGTGCCTCTTCGGCCTATCCACCGCTTAACAAATACTTCATCTAAGTAATCACGAACGTCTCATCCATAGTGAGGTGCTGCACCGTCCTGCTGAAACCATGCGTTCTCAAAGTTGTCTTCAGTTATTTCTCTAATTGCAGGAACTATACCGTCAATAAAAAACGGTCCTATAATTCTATTGTTAAGTATCCCAGCCCAAACATTTAATTTTTGCGGATACTGTGATTTTTCTTCTCGTTTCCAGTGAGGATTTTCATCTACCCAATATCTGCAATTATGTCTATTTAAGGTGCCGTCAAATTGAAAGGTTACCTCATCTGAGAAAGCAATGTTTGATGAAAAGTTAGGATTTTCAACTATGCGACCATCATGTCTTCACAAAATTCAACGCGACGATCGAAATCGTCTTCATTCAACTTGTGAACCTGAGTTATTTTAAATGGATGGAATTTCGCTCTATTTAGTACGTTGTGTACAGACGATTTACTTAAGTCATGCTCTTGAGCAATCCTGCGGATACAATTATGCAGATCTTCAGTGAATGATAATAAAACATCTAGTATTCTCTTCATTTACAGCTGACCTCGGTCTGCCTGATTTAGGTAGTTCTCTGACAGTGCAGAAATCATTAAACCTTCTAACAGTTTTCTGGACGGTCGAGATTGCAATTGGAGTTCTACCAACCCTAAAAGTTTCATTGAACAGATTCATTACTGCTCTGCAAGATCGCTTCATTCCATCCCAGCCTCTCATCATGAGACGTAATATTCTTTCTCTTTCAGTGATGTGTTGCATTTTGACTAAGTCTTCGAACTAGATCTTATCCAAACGTCGATTAGAATGAAGTACACAAAACTTACAATGCAGATGAATGTTTAAAAAAAATTAAAATAATAATCTGGCATTTTTACGTAAAAGCTCAGCTATTTTTTTACTTGTAAACTACGACACTCAAGACTAATAGAAATTTTTTGTACGACACAAATTTTGGAATTCGATGCCTGTTCAAGTACCAGTTTAGAACTAAGCTCAAAATTGCAACTATTCAGTTTATTAATTTCAATTTATTTATTTATTAAATTATTTTTTTGAGAAGAGAGTTAAATTGAACTATTATTTGATTGATTTTTTTATTATTCGTGGGTTTGATGCTAGCATACTAATATTCAATACACAAATTTTTTTAATAACAATGTGCACTTTGAAAAGAAAAATTCAAAATCGCTCTTTTTTGTAAAATTGTTCAAAAACAGAATTAATTATTTGTAAGTTTAAGATTAGCGAGTTTGAAGTTCATGAGTTGGAGATTCATGCGATTGGCATTTGTAAATTATGCGTCAAAGACATTATTATAATTGATGCTAATCTTTAAATGTTAGAAACGAGGGGACTCACGTAAATCTAGCACCCCGATCGTGAGAGGGAAGGGGACTCACGTAAATCCAGTATCTGAATGAAAACAGAATTTACTACGTCCACGTCGTTGTTCCTGGGTAACGCTAAATGTAAAAAAAAACAAAGTTTACCTTGAAATAACCTTGAAGGTCAAGATCAAGGTCGAATTCAAGGTCACCATTAGATTCCCCGTTGAAAGATGCTCCAAGAGTGACTTTGAACTTTTTCAGAAACACCTGACCCAAGGAAGTACAGAACGGTCCCGTCCATCCGACCAAAACTTTGTTTAAGTTTAAATGACCTTTAGTTGAACTTCAAGGTCATCCTTGACCTACGATCTGAGCACATACTTGGACGTAAAATTTCCCGCTCTTTCGATTGCCGGTGTCAAAAATAGCGATTACTATGTAAAAAGACAAAGTTTACCTTGAAATGACCTTGAAGGTCAATCTCAAGGTCAAATTCAAGACCACCGTTGAATTCCTCGTTGAAAGTTATTATAAGAATGAGCTTGAGCTATTGAAAAAATATTTTAGCTGAAAAAGTATTCAGGTGTTTCCATACTTTTTGGACAAATATATATTATTGTGATAAACATTAGAGTTACTGTAAAAAATGAGGAAAATAAAAGCGGAGATCGGAAATCGAACTCGGTACACATGAGTGACAGTCGACCGCCCAAACCACGATGTTACCGACGAATTGCACGCCCCTACTCATTCTAGTAATAATTTACAGCGATAATGTCGGTAAGAGAGGAACCTGATATGCACTGGCTCGCGTCAGTATCACACGCCATTTTATATATATATATATATATATATATATATATATATATATATATATATATATATATATATATATATATATATATATATATATATATATATAAAATGGCGTGTATATATATATATATATATATATATATATATATATATATATATATATATATATATATGTATATATATATATATATATATACATATATATATATATATATATATATATATATATATATATATATATATATATATATATATATATATATATATATATATATATATATATATATATATATATATATATATGGCAAAAGAGTGAAACTGCGGCGACTTTACTTATTGTAAAATAACGTTATTTATGCTAAATTATTTTATCCCAGTGTGCCCCAAATTACACTAAACACTCCAAAATATTGTTCAATGAACAAATTCATGGATTCTAACGATGGAACATTTTGCCCCACTTTGTCCCATGATACCCCATAGTGTCCCATATTTAACAATAACTTTAATATAATGTTATATGAGCGAATTTATCGATTTCAACCATAAAGAAAATCCCATATTATTCCAAACATTTTAAAATAACGTTTTATACACAAATTTATTTCTTTAAACGATGGTCTACAGTGCCCCACCATGTTCCACATTGCCAAGAGTATTCCATATTATTCCAAGCATTGTAAAATAATGTATATAGACAAATTTATTGATTTAAGACATGGTTTACTTTGCCCCAGCATGTCCAACATTGCCAAGCTTATCCCAAATTATTCCAAACATAGTAAAATAACGATAAATACCCAAATATATTGATTTAAGTCAGGGTCCATTTTGCCCCACCATGTCCCATATTTCATATAGTGGACCCATATTATCTCAATCACTGTAAAATAGTAATTTATCAATTTCAATCATGATCTGTTTTGCCCCAATATGCTCCATATTACCAAGCGTATCCAATATTACACCAATCATTATGAAATAACGTTACTTAAACAAGTCTGTTGATTTCAACTATGAATCGTTTTGCCCCATCATACCTTATCGTACCCCTTATTTCCCCCAATGACTGTAAAATAACATTATATGATCAAATTTATCGATTTTTAACATGGTTCATTTTACCCAATCCTGATGAGTCTATTATTGCTTCCACTAAGTAACACTTAAAGAACATACGAAGCAATCCCAATCATATGGCGCACGCACACGCGCTCATCGATCACAACGAATATGGTGCGCGCAACTAGATTGTATTGACGGTGTATTCATGTTAAGGGGATAGTCTAGTTTCTCAGGCGGAAAATGGAGGTGATTTTTCGGGACTCATAAAAAAAAACCTTGCGGTCAAATATTTTAAAATTTTGAGCATATATTCAGGAACTATTGTTAAGTTAATACACAAAATTTCGTGAAAAAATATCGACTGTAAGCCGAGTTATATGACCCAACGTCGAGTCATCCAAAAATGAAGTTGTAAATCGGCTGTAGTTGTAGAGGTCCTCAGAATGTCAGTATCTGAAAATTTTTTGTTTCACGATAAACTAGATGACTTTTCCCGTACCATGATTAGGATCTTTTGAAAATATTGAAAATTAAATGGCAGCGTTTTGAAAAAAAATTCAATTTTTCACAAAAAAAAACGCTCGATTTTTGCTCGGCAAATTTGTATTTTTTGAAATATCAAAAAGATCCTAGTTCATGGTATGTATAAACATGTTATGAAAATTCGTGCATTTCAAATCGATTCGTTAATTTTTCTTTGAGCTAGAGCTGCAGCCGTTTTTGAAAATGCAATTTTGAGAAAAACGCATTTAAAATTTGACAACTGATTTTTCGGTTATAAAATTTAATTTTTCATACTTACAGTTATTCTACGATTCCAGGGCCATACAATTTGTCTTCTTCTTGCTGGAAAAAGTGCTGTTCATCAGCTGCAGCTTTCCTACGAGCTGTCCCAGCCTCCTTTGAAGTCTTCTCGTGCCTTTTTTCGGTCAGCTGTATACGTGCCATGTCGCGACTGTTGGCGTATTCTAATGCGTAGCGGCCAACAATTATGCCCATAGTGCGAAATATTCTTAATATGGATTTCATGCCATCATTAAAGATCCCCGTTGCAAAAAAATTGGCCAATTGTATGGCTTTTAGGCCGCTGTGAAGCACGAAAAGTTTGAAAGCCGAAATGTTTCGGAGCAAAGTGCCATAGCAAGCCGTTATAATTTTCATTATTATTTTGTGTGTTGCTCCCTTTGCATCTGTTTAGCAATTCCATTCTTGACAAATCCGTATAAATTGGATGCAAAACTTTTAAAACTTGTGGATCTAATGGCAGATAATCGTGCTTGAATTTTCTCATATTGAGTCCTTCAGTTTCAGCTCGGCGATACGCGCACCAACTATCCGCGCCGACCGGGCAGTTTTGATGTGAATTCTTGTCAGTCGAGCCCATATGAAAATAAGTAGCCCAAATTTCCTCATGCATTTCCTCTACATTATCTTGATGCCTTATTATCGCTAAACCATAATATTTTTGGAGTTTATTTATGATTTTGTCAGTTAATTTTACTGTATCTTTACTCCTTCCTCCTAAACCTTTCACTTTTTTTTTCATTTCGGCATCGTGTACCCATTCTTTTCTTGACGTGTAGATAGCATTCTAGCCTTTCAACATGAGTATCATAAGGATTCATATCTAAAATACCTTTAAAAGTAGCACTGTCTCCGTCACCGATGTAGCATGTATACTGCACATTATACATTTTGAGCGAGCGGCCGAACATTTCTTTTATGCCGTCGACTTCCATTTCCTCTTGTTTTTTTGTCCAGTACTCACACGCTTTACAATAACTTGATTTCACTGATGTATCGATGATTTTCTTGCTATATTTTCCTGCGAGAGTTGTCACGCCATATCGTGAAGTATGTCCCCGTTTTTTCCACGTACCATCTCCGGAAACTGTTAAATTCGTATCGGAACCTTCTTCTTCAAGCGTTTTTTCTTTTTCTTCTTTCACAGCATTTTTAGTGCAAGATTTATACACCGCCTCTGCAGCTATCCAAATATTTTTAAAGCAACCTTCGAAGGTATTAATATGAAATGTTTTTGCTATATCCATCAAACCACAAAAAGACTCAGACCTTCTCTTCCAATCCCTAAAAGCCGCATCACAAGCACTGCACATCGATTAATATTATAGGCTTTTCCACTCTTCCGACCAGATTCGATATAAGAAACGCCACACTGACACGAGACAGCAATTTTAAAACCTAATCCTGCCGAACCGCTTCTTCGAGTTTTACATTTGTTTTTCAATTCTTGCAAAGTACTATGTTGCTAATTGCCGTAGAGACGGAGAAAAATTCAATGATACGATAGCCGTGAGTATTATCAATAATAATCTCATCGTCATCGTTACGTGCCAATTTTTAAGCTGTAGCACTTGTATTCGCCGTTGACTGCTCCAGCGTGTGCCGATTCCCATAGAAAGTTCTCTTCCTACTCGAAGATCTGCGCACTGGGTCCTCTTTCGTGCCTTTTTGATTGCCGTAAGGACTTTTCTCACTCATTTTCACTTTACTTAACTGCGATGCGCTCTACACCTCTGCTCAAACTGAACTGAAACGGATGTTTCGTGCGCGCCGGCGTTCGTATGATTTCTCTACCTGCGTCTTCTTGTAACGGTTTCGAACGAATGTATAGCTTAAATTACTTGTTTGGGAAGCCATCCAGATAGTTGCCTGGCCCGCTGTACAATAAGGACTCAATTATGATGCCCTGGGAGCACAACAATGAGCACAGCTGCTCGGCGCTCTGCCCCGTCGCCGCGCCCCGACGGTCAGCTCCGACTAAATCCCCTCCCATTTCAAAAATATTTATGATACGATTATAATACTTTTGGAACTTGTTCTCCGAATAGTATACTATCGAATTAGGCAAAAAAAATCGATTTTTTGCAAGTGAGAAACTAGGCTAGACCTTAAATTTTTGAATCCACACAACATGTACATAAATCTCTTAAATAACGACGAAAATATGCTCGCGGCAAGAATATAATCGCTAATATCAGTGAGGCCAGCAATGCCGTGCGCAAAGGATGATCTCATGGACCAGAGTAAACGTGCAGTCATTTCTGCAGCTACATAGGGTATCGGCTTACCTCATATTACTCATGACATACAGTCGACGAAAATCTTTCCTACTAAATAAACTTAGCAAAAAATTGAACGGAACGTCATCACCTCAAATTTACAATCACCTCTTATTACAATGCACATGTACTGACAAACAAGAGCTTCTGAAGTTCATGCAGTGAAGTCGACTTGCGCCGATGATGTCACGTACGAAAAATAAGACCGAGAGCGCGTTTATTAATTATTTTGCCGCGGGAGCCCAATCCATTTTCGGTACGAGTGCTGGTGTTCTGGACAGTAGTGCGATCGTTACCTCGAAAATTTATAGTTTGATCAACTCGCGAGATTATACTTTTTGCAGTTAGATATAAATCGTGGCAAATCGTGTATTAATATTTTAACAATCATAAACCTTTGCCAACCATCTATTAAGATTTTGTCCATCATTTTAAGTATTAACAATCGATAACCGGTATCTCAAAAACTGATAGTTTGATTAATCGCGGGATTACATTTTTTTGTAAGTTGATATAAACCTTTGTCAACCATGTATTAAGATTTTGTCCATCATTTCTTTTCTCACAAACAATAAATTATTTTTTGAAAATTTTTCGATTTTGAGAATTTTCCGGAAAAATTTTTTGGATATTTTTGAGAATTTTTCGAAGTTATTTTTTGAAAATTGTTTGATTTTGAGAATTTTCCGAAAAAATTTTATTTTTGGTTATTTTGAGGAATTTTCCGAAAAAATTTTTTTTGGGATTTTGAGAATTTACCGAAGATATTTTTTTTTTGAGTTTTTGATTGTGAAAGTTTTTTGGGAGTTCTTTTTGACAATTTTCCAAAAATTTTTCTTTCTGAGAGATTGTCGTAACTTACTTTGAAAATTTTTCGACATTTTCTTTTTGAAGAGTTTTTGTTGAGAATTTTTTTTTGGATTTGAGAGATTTTTTTTTGATATTCTTGAAAAATTTTCGAAAAATTTTTTGAGCGATTTTTGATTGAGGGTTTTTACAGTTTGGGTGTGTAGTAAAGAAAATTTTCGTTTCAATTGGGACCTTTCGAAGGATTCTTTTTGAGTATTGAAAATTTTCTTCGGTTTTGGAGGAAGCTTGTAGCGATATCTAAAGAAAATAGCGAATTACCAGTGTAAGCGGAAGGCTGCGGCGACGCACTAAAAAAAATAGCGATAAATAGAGAAGGTGGGGAAAATAGGAGACAAATTCAGAAAATCTTTGTTGGGGATTTAGTGAAATTTGAGTAATGAGTTAGAGTGATAGATAAATTAATTTGTGTGTAATTTTCTGAATTCTGACCTATTTTTCAAGTCTCCTCAACGACTTTTAAAGTAGTAGAGTAGGAGTCACACCACCGTATAGGGAAAATTCATTTCGCGAACACCTCCACAAAATATTAATTGCTGGGCTACTACCCCCAAATCGATTAGTAAGAACGACTTATAATTTAGTTAAGAGTAAAATTTTTCTAACGATTATTGGAAATTGGGTATAAAAATACAACAACTAAAGTTATTGTATTTTATATTATAACTACTGTGACAAAGGAAAAATTGATTATTACATATATTTATATTTTTTTAATTGTATTGGGAATTATTTACTGAAAATTGATTGCGACCAAGAAGAAACCTCAGATTATTACTCCAGATATAAATAAGAAGAGAAGACCAAGAACTACTGAAGACTGAATAGCGACTTTATTAGATTCGCGTCAGGGCATTTCAGCAGCTACTCAAGAGCTAGGCAAACAAATTTCGAGTAGGCATTTTCAGCTAAAGGAACCGATATAGAAGACCTCAAGAAAAGAAGCTATTTTTCTTTGTTTTATCTCCTTTTTTCCCTTTAGCAAAAGTAAACAGACGGTAATCTCCAGAGTAACATACATATATAAATATATATATTATTATTATAAATCATTGTAAAAATTTAAAATTAGTCACACAGTAGTTAGACAGGAAAATTGTCCCGTAAAAGAGTTAAGACTGATTCCGTTATTAGCGACCTCTCCATTCACGTGCACCAGGTATTGCACGTTAAATTCCCATCTTTGAAAAGATTCCAAAGACTTGGGCGGGCCCTCCCAACATAGCGAATACTGCAGTAAATGTAGAGAGTAACTAGCGACCAAACCGCTGTAGAGTAGAGTAGAGTACAAAATGAACACAAGACAAGCAGCAAAGAAGGATCCGCGCATACGCCAGCGAATGGCAGTATCAAATAGAATAAATGGGATGGACCCGAGCGAACTAATAATAATTCTAGATCAGATGGGACTTAGTGTATCTGGGACAACAGCCCAACTTAGAGAGAGACTCTTGCGGGCAAGTATAAGGACAGTGGAACCAGGTGCAGCAATAAATTGGGATACAGTATTGGATGAGAGACCATGGGATCAAGTACCAGCAACATCGGCGGCCATAATGCGAGAGGAATCTTTTGAACAAATACCTCAGAAGAAGAAAAGAGGTAGGAAGCCTAAGAGAGCGACCAAAGAAGTAGAGTTGCAAAGCACAGAAACAGAGTATAGCCAAGAATAGGGACAGGCAATCACTGAGCAGATTCAAGAAGCCACAACACAACACCAAACGACCGATGTACCAGTAGTTACGCTAGAAACGATAAGCAAAGCGACCACCACTCTCACTACGACTACACCAGTTCGTACAAGGGGACCAACGGATAGCTTCGCGATGCAGATGGTGTCTGCAAACACACGCCCAAGAGTGCAACCAGGGTTTCCACCGCAACTTTTAGCGATGAGCAGTCATACACAGTTGGCATATACTCCGGGACTAATGAAGATGATACCAACCGGCTACCAATGGAGGCTGCCAGAACCACTTTTCCATAATACTGGCAAGCATCCATCACCGGATTCTAGTACGGGAACTCCCGCGGTACCAATGATCCCAAGACCAATACGATTGATTACACCAGCGTCAATGGCTTCGGAACCAACGTTACCTTCGATGCCAACCACCGTAGCGCCGTCGGTCACACGACCCCCTGCAATGGCACAAGCAACGAACGTCGGGGCCGGTCCGGGGACTAGTCAGAGGGGACAAGCCCTAGCAAGAAGTGACAATCCGACAGGAACATCACAAAGCCAAACGCCACAGCAGGGGATAAACCTGAACGACAGTATTCAATATATCAGACAAGTAAAACATAGAGACCCTATAGCCAGTAACCCAAGAAATGGGAACTCAACAGACAGTAGCGACGTAAGCAACAAAGAAGATGAGGAGAATCGAGAATAAGATGCCATTCCACGGGGAGCAGGACCATACGAACGGCTACTGCAGGAGTTTGAACAAATGAAAATGGCACAACATGAACCAATTCTCCTCCGAGAACCGGTATACGCGCCACAACCTCCGGTAGTTCCACCTCCGGTAGCAAACTCACAGGATTACGTAGACACTCCGAGACCACCGAGGGGATCTCAAGAGAGAAGGGAGCGACCCAGGAATGACGAAGTGGCAGAGATTCGAAGTCCTAAGGTGAACACCGTTCGCAGGCCAGCAGACAAGCAACCCGAAGCATCAAAACAGAGAAGAGGAGAACGAAAGCGACTGTCATCAAGTAGCTCGGAAAGTAGCGTACTAGACCGAAGATCAGTAAAGAAGAGAGATAGCCGTAAAGTGAAACACCGTAGACATAGGAGTTCGAGTAATAGTACCACAAGTAGCGACGGTAATACAACGTCATCAGACTCAGATAGCGACCACAATAAAAGAAGTAGAAAACACAGGAGAGGCCACAAACGGAACCAGTCGACATCGACTAGCGATTCGGAATATGAAGATAAGAAAATAAAACAAAAAAATAGGAAATGTCATTCGAATGCAGATATAGCGGGGAAGAATGTTAAAATATTGCAGAGCTGGAACCTAAAGTTCAATGGGGAAGATAAGGAGCCAGAGGAAATTTTGGACCGGCTGCAGGATTGCAAAGCAAGCCTAGCCATGAGCGACAGGGAGCTGTTGCATGCTTTACCATCGATCTTTTCGAAAAATGCTAGCAGATGGTATCGATCGAAGCGACCGGACCTAAAATCGTGGAAAGACTTTAATAAAGCGTTCAGAAGGCAGTATTTGGGTCACAGAGATGAAGAAGACACGATGGCGGACTTACGGAACCGATCGATGGCGAAAGGAGAAAAGATTGACAATTATATATCCTGCGTGGAATACATTGTCGACCACTTTACGCGACCCCCATCCAGGAAAACAATAGTAAAACAGGCCAAAAGGGCTTGAGGAAAGACTATCAACACTTTATGGCGGGGAAAGAAATCAAGACGCTCAAGGATATAGAGAAACTAGGAAGAATTTAGGAAAAGGAGAAAGAACTAGATGACCGGTTTGAAGAGCCTCCACCAAAGGAGAAGATGAGCATACCAGGTGCAGCATACTCTGGGACACCATCAGTCCGTAAGGTAGCGGCAGCCTACGAGAAATTGAACCCAGAAAGTGACACTAGCGACAGCACATCAGCGACAACCAAACCTGCGAGAAAGAGAAATTGGAATAGAAAAGCGAAGAAAAAACAAAAACAAATAAATGCGGTAGTCGCTGCCAAGGAGAATCAAAGGCCTGAGGCCAACGTACAAGTGACCCCAGTACAGCCAGCCTCGCACAACGCGACCGCAACGATGACGTACAGCACACCGCTGAATCCACTGAGACCGAGTTTTGTGCCCGCTTGGCAATGGTCTCCTCCCCAGAATATAAACTCGTTTCAGGGTAGAGGTGGTCAGGCCCAAGGATTCACCGGCCAAGGCGCCTATAATATGAGAGGAACTAGAGACCAAAATGGGCCTCCTGCCCAAAATATACCAGTATATGGTGCATGTTATACATGCCAGACGGTAGGGCACCGAGCAAGAGAATGTCCACAAAGGACATGCTACTTGTGTAGGGCTATGGGACACTATGCAAACGAATGTCCCAATAGACAGCCGGCATGGCAGTCTTATCCAAATAATCAGGCCATGGGAAACGGGATGCAGGAGAGGCAGAAGAGTCCCATACCTCCACAGCAACCGCAAACCGGACGAAACTGGCAACAATAAAGGGAAACCAGCATAGCGCCCAATCGACCATACAGGAGAAGAGAATAGCGAGCCCAGAGAACGCGAAAATTAGCAGCGACCAAGAGAGAAGTGGATCGATGATAGGCGAGGCAGCTAAAAGTATTAAGCCCACATTATCAGATGGGGAGACTCACCCAGTATGGGGCAATACTTCAAACAGCTGAGGATTAAATGGGACCTCACCAATAGCGACCACAAGACCATTAATTAAAGAGAGTAGTGAGAGCAACAAAATTCGAGAAGAGAGAGAAAAAGTAGAGAGTAGAGAGAGTAGTGAGAGCAACAAAATTCGAGAAGAGAGAGAAATAGTAGAGAGTAGAGAGAGTAGTGAGAGTAACAAAATTCGAGAAGAGAAAGAAAAAGTAGAGAGTAGAGAGAATAGTGAGAGCAACAAAATTCGAGAAGAGAGAAAAAAAGTAGAGAATTGAAAGAGTCGTGAGAGCAAAAGAGTGACCGAAAGAGTGACAACCTAACCGATCCTCGAAGGGTCTGACGTAACGGCGCTCAATCCAACAGCTGACGAGCAGAAGGATTTCGAGCACCTAGCCCTCGTACGAGAGGCGGTCGACCTTGTGGAAGGGTCACAGGTGTCTACTCCCTCGTTGGAGGGCCCCTCCACCTTTGTTACATACTTAGATGTTGGGGTGCCCAGGCGAAGACGAAGTTGCAGGTATGAGCACAGAGAACCGCATCTTCACGAAGGTAATACTAGGTGGTAGGCCATACAGAGCCCTAATTGATGGAGGAGCCACGGTCTCCCTAGTAGGGCCAGAGATAGCGGCTAAGTTCAAGGGCCGGTTGCGACCAGCGAACTCTGTTATAAGAAGTGTGTTAGGTGGAACAAAGAAAGTATTGGGGTATCTGGACATCAACATGGAATTGGATGGCAGGTCCAGGAAGCTGACGGTAAGAGCCGTAGATCCTTGCGACCACGACATTTTACTTGGACAGGACTTTACCACCCCATGGGACGTTGATGTAAGATACGGCAAACGGATGTGGAGGACTAACGAGGGCCCGTAGCAATCTTGGGACGACGAGGAAATCGAAGCGACCCCAGCATACGCCGAATGCGCCGGAATTACCGAGGCAGACGACAAGCAGCGGAAAGCCATAGAAGACCTAGTAACCAAGATATTACCTCCGCCATCGGAAAATTTGCAAACGACCACACTGACCGAACATCACATAGATGTCCTCTCCGCAACCGCCATCAAACATCGGCCAAGGAGAATGTCACCCAAACTTCTGCAAGTAGTACATGAAGAGATAGAGAAGATGTTCAGGAGTGGAGTAATAGAGCGATCGGCGAGTGAATGGAGTAGCGCCCCGGTAATCATCAAGAATCCAGATGGGAGTTATAGATTTTGTATAGATTATCGCGGCCTCAATAAAGTGACCCGAAGGATGCATATCCTATCAGGAGCATGGATTCCATATTGGACAAATTGCGTAAAGCCAAATATTTGACCAAAATTGATCTCAAGCAAGCTTATTTTCAAGTACCGATGGAGCAAAGCAGCAAGAAATTTACAGCATTTGCAGTTCCGGGGTCAGGGCTTTGGCAATTCGTAAAAATGCCCTTCGGATTAACGAATGCGCCCATGACCTTTCAACGCCTGATCGGTGCTTTGTTTGGCGTCCAGTATGAACCATATGTGTTTGGATACTTGGACGGCATCATTATAGCGACCGAGACCTTTGAGGAACATCTCCAATGATTGGAGCTAGTCCTCAAGAAGCTGGTCGAAGCAGGATTGGTAGTAAATCGGAAAAAGTGCGAATTCTGCTGCTCGAGAGTGACGTACTTAGGCTTCTTGCTTGATAAAGATGGATTGCGACCAGACCCAGAAAAGGTATCGCCAGTGACAGAATATCCAGCACCAAAGACCGTTAAGCAGCTGAGACGATTTTTGGGTAAGGTAGGATGGTACTCGCGATTCAATGAGAACGACTCAGAGATGAAAATTCCGTTAGTGAAGTTACTACGAAAGGGGCAAGAATGGAAATGGGATAGCGACCAACAAGAGGCCTTTGAAGGTCTAAAGAAGGCGTTAACGGTAGCTCCGGTCCTGGCAAGACCAGATTTTGGCAAAACCTTCACGGTCCAGAGCAATGCAAGCGGAGTGGCGATTGGGGCGGTTTTGACACAGGAAGGGGATGATGGAGAACACCCCATCGTATATGTGAGTAGAATACTCACAGCGGCTGAACGAAACTATACCACGTCCGAAAGAAAATGCTTGGCGTTATTATGGGCCATTAAGAAGTTGCGACCATACCTTGAAGGGTACGAATTCAAGGCCATCACCGACCATAGCGCCCTCCAATGGCTTTGTAATCTAAAGGACCCTACTGTACGACTAGCCTGTTGGGCACTTGAAATGCAGCAGTGGGACTTCGAAGTAATCCATCGGAAGGGCACTCTGCTGAAGGTGCCTGATGCGTTGTCCAGGATGTATGAAGATGGAGGGGAAATAGCTGGATTTGAAGAGATACAGGACGAGCGATACGGAACTAGAATGGAAGAAGTACAAAGACACCCACACCGATTCCCAGACTGGCGAATCGAAGATGGCATGTTGTACAAATTTCGTAGCGACCCCCTATTAGACCCAGTGACATCTCGAGAAGAAGGATGGAGACTTGTCGTCCCAGTAGAGTACCGTGAGAGAGTGATGACGGAGAGCCACTCCATCACCTCCGCCGGACACCTAGGACTTGAGAAGACCTATGACCGAGTGGCCCGCGAATACTACTGGCAAGGCATGTACTACGACGTGCGCCACTTCGTCCAGGGGTGTCTCGAATGCCAGAAGCACAAGGCCTCTCAGACGGGACCCCTAGGGCTACTAGAATTGAAAGGCAAAAGAATTGTAGAGCGACCATGGGCCGTAGTGGCAGCAGATCTTATGGAATTTCCACCAAGTAAGAGTCAATTCAAATACTTGGTGGTATTCCAAGATCTCTTCACGCGGTGGATCGAGCTGAAGCCGCTGAGGAAGGTGGATGGCAAGTCGGTGGCTCGCGCCCTAGAGGAGCTCATCTTGTTTCGATGGGAGACGCCAAACTACATACTCACAGATAACGGGAAAGAGTTCATTAATAAGCACCTGACCGACACTCTGAAGGAGTATGGAGTGACCCATGTGACCACGCCACCGTACTATCCGCAAGCCAATCCAGTGGAGAGAAGCAACTGAACCCTAAAGACCATGATAGCGACCTTCGTAAAACAAGACCATCGGAATTGGGATGCCCATCCTCATGAGTTCAGGCATGCAGTCAACACTGCCATGCAAGCGACCACCAAGGTATCACCAGCCTTCTTGAATTATGGACGATACCCAAGGCCGGTGAAGAGTTTACGAAGAGAAGTAGAGCAAGAACGACCAATTGTTAGTAGCGACCCCGAAGGGTGGTTAGATAGAGTGAGAAGACTGGATGCCCTACGTGACCTAGTAATCAGGCATATCGATTCTGCAAAGGAGCGACAAGCCAAATACTACAATCGTGGAAGGAAGGAGGCGACATTCCAGGTATGGGACTTATTAATGAGGGCAAACCATTACTTGTCAAACAAAGACAAGCGCTTTTCGGCTAAGTTAGCTGGCCGGTTTGACGGCCCGTTTGCCATCAAAGAAGTCAAGTCTCCGCTGGTATATGTGCTTAATATGGGAAAGGATAAAAGAATACCCGAGGTGCACGTGAGTGAATTGAAGAGATATATTCCCCCAAGGGGACAAAACCCAGTAGTAGCGACCTCCTCCTTACAAGCGACCTTGAAAAGGTTATTTATCGAGATGGCCAGTAAAGGAGAACAAACTGATCACTCTAGCGACCACAAATATAGCGACCCATCCGAGACCCTAAGCATCGGCGACCAAGGGCATAACCTGAGTCAGGTGCTTATTAATGAGAACCCATTAGCGACCGAAACATGAAGTGACGGAGGCATACCCATGCCCAGTAAGTTGTTAAAAGTCTTGTTATTTATTTATTTATTGAACTTTTTTTATGTAGGATCTTATAATTTCCCCTATGGTCGCGCTATCTATGAGCGTCATTGCTCTTTGGTCGGATTGGGAGTAGTAAGTTAAGGTGTTAATAATTTTTTGTTTGTTTTCAGCCTGATTAGTTCTAAGTATAGATATGTATATATATTGTTTCTTGCAAAAGCTCTTGTGCCGAGGGTTGTTCGAGAATCGCGTTGATGGAATACAATGGCCCAATTAGAGTCTCGTTTGATGATTGGAATAACCAGTCCACTCCTGGCGGTGTGTCCCGTTTAGGAGGGGGAGAGTTTGTGACGTGTATTTCACGTCCTAATGATATTAAACACGGGCAGTCAATCGCAACCAAGTCACCCGTCACCAGAGCCAAGCATTTTTATATTAAATAATATTGTTATTAATGGGGGGAATTGTTATTATTTGTTGAAGGAAAATGCATAAGGAGTAGCGACCGAGGAAAGCCGCAGACCGGCACACACACGCATAGACCCATACCGGCGGCACCAGCTGATCGCCGCAGCGACGACCGATCGGAGCGAGTAACGACGACGAGCCTACACACACATGCACGTGACCAACACCACTTCACACTGTACGCGCGACCCTCTCTCTCTCGCTTGCTCTTTCTTCCTCGCCTCTCGAGGATGATGAGCCACTGCCGCGCACACACATACACACACGCGCGCGCGACCGCCCTCTCTCCCGATGCACGCAGACGAGGGAGGAGAGAGGATTCACAGCAGCAGCGGCGGCTTCCTCGAGGCACACCATCTCTGCTGTAGCCACGAGAGAGAGAGAGAGAGAGAGAGAGAGAGATACCGACACGGCTGTCGACAGAGGGGAGAGCTAGCAGCCGCCGCGCCGCGAGCCGCATGAAGCTGCCGGCCTATCCTAGCGTAGGCCGACGCGCGCACGTCGCCGCTGACAACTGTGATGGTCCGGCAGCGACGAAACCGAAAGCGCCCGATATAGATATACACGCCGGGTTGCCCGAGCGTGTATATCTAGCAATTCATATTGCCCGCGCTGCGTGGACAGGGCGGCATTCGCGGAGCGGGTCAATGATAATTAGCGACTCAAATCACCGCAGACTTGGCTTTGATTTTCGCATCTTGAAAATCAAGGCCAATCACCGTAAAGAAAGGGGCGGAAGCAACAAGTGTGTGGGCTGAAGTTGCTCGAGAAGAAGAGCGAAAATTTTGGAAGAGATTTCCGCCCTTTCCGATTTTGGGCATTGCCTGCCCGCCCGTCAGCGAACACAGACGCACTTCAAAATTGGCCTGCCCGTCCGAGCGTAGAGAGACACGTTTTTTTTTATATTGCCTGCCCGCCCGTCAACGAACACAGACGCACTTCGAAATTTGCCTGCCGTTCGAGCGTAGAGAGACACGTTTTTTTATATATCGCCTGGCGCCCGTCAACACACGCTCACCAATATATATTTTCTGAGAGGATATTATCCGACGACTTTGCGACCAACGAGTGAGGAGCATCGCGAGGCGTGCAGGATTTATCGACGGTGAGTGGACTGGAATTGTCGAGCTTCCCTCGGCACTTGCAATTAAAAGTTAGTAGAAAAATTATTGTGCATTGTCGCCATGTGCTCAGGCTTAGACCAGTAAATTCGTGGTGGTGTGACACTAGGATATAAAATCAGTGCTCGTCGGGCCAACGGTAGATTCACGGACAGTATTTGGAAAAATTTGTGCGACTCGGAAAACTCGGGAAAACGTGGTGATTTGGTCGTCGCGAGAGACGCGTGCGAGGGGTAACGTAGCCATATTGTATAGCGACCGAGAAACATTGCGCGAAGATTGTAAATGTAGCGACCGTGCGGCTATAAATGTAATAAAGCTTAGGTATACTTAAAGAGAAAATTTGTGTGTGTTGATAACAATTATTAATTCCTGATTTTCCAATTCACGGAACTTCCTCTGGGAAAGGGCTCGTGCCGAGTTAGCCGCACTTTACCTGGCGCCCATTAACATAGAAAATTGGTAAAGTGACGAGAGAAGTCTAAATAATAAGCCGTAACGAAAAGTCACGTTACAAAATGTAGAATCAAATTTACAGTTTGTATGCCCGTGAGTATTTCGTGCGCATCATATAATCTTTTTACAGTGCACGAATTACTTTCGGCCGCACAAACTATAAATTTATGATATTAACGATACTAACGTCCTCCAGGTCTCGATTGTTTCCAGAAAATTCTGTTGTACAGTGACAGTCGAGGCCAAACTGTCTCTCTCTCTCTCTCTCTCTCTCTCTCTCTGATTTCTCCCATTGATGTGCTCGTGTGTATGTGAATGTATGGTTTGTGCGCATGCATGGGCTGTGGAAGCTCTGATGTCTCCTTCCTACATTTCCTCACTGTCAGCACTTTTTCGCATGGTAATAATTCCCTTACTAAAATTTGATTGGTTACTCATAGAAAGTCACTTAATGGTAGCGCGGCTATCGACTAATCAGTTACATTCACCACGACCAATCAGCTCAATCGCGAGTGGTAAAAGAACTTCCTATATAGATTCGCGCATGTGCTAATGTGCAATGCAAACGATAATAACGCCATCCAGAGCTCGACTTTTTAGAGAATTCTGTCGGTTTGCGTCAGTAGTCATCAAGCCTCTTTTGCACAACAACCTGATGGTCCTCTTGCTCTACAGGTTTATTTGAATGGTTATATGTTCTTGTCCTGTAAAAACTTGCACGCTTACTCGCATAAATGCACGACCTGGTGACGCGGCGATCGGCCAATTTTCATTTTTTAACCATGGACAACCAACTCAGTGAAACTTTCTGTATACACTCGCGCATGCGCGAACGAGCAATGCGGACGATATTGGCGCCATATGGAGCACGGCTTTCTTAAAAATGAGAGAATTCTGTTGGTTTTCGTTACACATCATCAAGTTTCCTTTGTGTAAAGACCAGAGCCTCCACTTGCTCTACATGTTAATTTGTAAGGTTATATTTTCTTGTCTTGCCGAAACTTGCATGCTCATTAGCATAAGTGCCCTAAATGCTCGTGCGGCGATCGACCAATCGGAGTTTTTTCGCCATGTCCAGTCAGCTCAGTGGCGACACGTTGAGCTACAAAATAACTTTCTGTATACACTAGCGCATGGGCGAGCGGGCAATGCAGACGATACTAGCGCCATCCGAAACTTGGCTTTCGAGGGAATTCTGTCGGTTTGCGTCAGTCATCGTCAAGTCTCTTTTACGTAACGATCAGAGTCTCCTCTTGCTCTACAGGTTGGTTTGTAAAGTTATATTTTTTTCTTACTTAAATTTGCATGCTTAATCTCGGAGTATTATCCCGCGAAGTTATTAAATAATACAGTTTTCAAGTGCGCATTCTCTTAAAATAATCGCTTTGTGTCTCGGCGAGGCCAGGGCGCATTCGTGTAATGTAAGTTCATCGGTGATGCTACCTGGCAGACTCCACGTCTCTCCCCTAAAATTCTATTCCTAAATAAAGCAACCAATCAGTATTCCGCTTATATTCGCTTTGTCAGCAGTTGTATGTTGCTGTGTTTAATTTCGCATGTGCAAACTAGCAATGAAGACGATACTAGCGTCATTCAGATCACGGTATTCCAGAGAATTCTGTCGGCTTGCGTCGGTCATCCACATATCTCTTTTGCGCTACGAGATATTCGTGTTACCCGAGTCTCCTGTTCCTCTACACTGGATGTTTGTAAAGTATATTCTTCTCTTACTATACTCAATTGTTAATAAATTTAAAAGAATCGTTTATCGATTGTCGAATAATAAATGATGGTAGAATCTAAATTTATAATATGTAATGGTTGAATTGTAACTACAGAAAAGTGAAATCTTGCGAACTAATCGAACTATAAGCTATCGAAATATGGGTTATCGAATGTCAAAAAAGAAATGATGAACGAAACCTTAAGAAATCGTTTATTATTGTTTATATCAACTTGCAAATAAGTGTAATCCCGTGAGCTAATTAGACTATAAGTTTTCGAGATGTTGGTTATCGATTTCCAATAAAAAAATGCTAATTAAAATCTTAATACATGGTTGACAAAGGTTTATGATTGTTAAAATATTACTACACGATTTTCCACAATATATATCTAACTGCAAAAAGTATAATCTCGCGAGCTAATGAAACTATACATTTGCGAGGTAACGATCGTATTAGTGTCCAATACACCAGCACTCATACTTAGAATCGATTGGGATCTCGCTATTTTACAGTGATTGTGATAATGTGGGTCAACTATATGAAATATGAGACATAGTTGGGCAAAATGGACAATGACTTAAATCAATATATTTGTGTACTTAATGTTATTTTACTATGTTTGGAATAAAATGGCACAATCATGGCAATATGGGACGTGGTGGGGTAAAGTGTACCATGTCTTAAATCATTAAATTTATGCATATACATTATTTGACAATGTTTGGTATAATATGGGACACTCTTTGCAATATGGGAAAAGGCGGGGCAAAGTGGACCATGGCTTAAATCAATAAATTTGTATATAAAACCTTATTTTACAATGCTTGGAATAATATGGTATTTTCTTCTTCGTTGAAATCTATAAATTCCCTCATATAACGTTATTTTAAAGTAATATGGGATACTATGGGGTATCATAGGACATAGTTGGACAAAATGTTCCATTGTTGGAGTCCATGAATTCATTCATAAAATGATTCTTTGGAGTGTTTTGTGTAATTCGGGACACACTGGGGTAAAATAATTTAGTACAAATAACGTTATTTTACAATAAGTATAGTCGCCGCAGTTTCCCTCCTTTGGCATATATATATATATATATATATATATATATATATATATTATAATGGCTTATTATTTGGCATATATATATATATATATATATATATATATATATATATATATATATATATATATTATAATGGCTTGCATTATTAACGCTAGAAAGTGCATATCAGGTTCCTCTCTGACCGACATTATTGCTAGAAATTATAACGAGCATGAGTAGGGGCGTGCAGTTTGCCGATAGCCTCGTAGTTTGGGTGGTGGACTGTCATGTGTACTGAGATTGAGAATCGATCTCTGCTTTTTATTTTCCTCGATTTTTACGGTAACTCTAATCTTTATTACAATAATATATATATATATATATATATATATATATATATATATATATATATATGTGTGGTGAGCGGCGGGAGAGAGAGAGAGAGAGAGAGAGAGAGAGAACGAAACCGTAATTGTTGCAGTGTCACTCACTACTCTTCCGTTTGGAGAGAGGGGAAGGTATGCCGTTGTACCACAGACCCGGGATAGCGTGCACTCCCGTTGAGTTTTCGCCCCGCGCAACAGAAATTCAGTTAAGTCATTTTGCGCCGCTTTAGTGGGGAAAAAAGTTAGTGGGAAAAAAACAGAAAAAGTCATTCTTCCCTGCTGTTGATGCCCTTCAACTACGTTGTGCGCGACTCGAAATTCCCGATCACCTAACTTAATTTAATGCATAAAAAGGCCCTATCCTACCTTAGTTGAAAAAAAAGACGGTGTGCAAGACGGGGAGAAAAACTACTTCAGACTCGCGTGAGGTGTTTTCAGCACTCGTCCTTGTCTGGGGTTCCTTCGGCGTCCTCGACTCCGACCCATGCGAAACACCTCACACGGCGCGCTCCAATCAAGTTTAAATAAAAAGATCTTGCACCTCGCGATTTTTTTTTATAAATCATTCCTGGGATATCTTCCGATAATTTTAAGCCTAAAATGAAAATAATCCCTAGATGGATTTTCAAATAAACTCGATATTTGATCATTTTCGTAGGTTATCGTGACTATTTTCTATATTGCATCTTGTATTTAGATTTCTTAGGCTTTAAAAATATATTTCAATATTAGAAATAAGTTTATAAATTCTTAATACTCATTAAACTTTTAAAATTCATATAAATTTTTTTAAATACTGCTCAAAAATTAAATTTTTTAACTTCTTATTTCAAATATTTTTCTGTGCGCTCGAAGTTTCTTTTTTTTTTTCTTTCATCGAGGATAAATTTGGTATTCCGTTGCCATGGCTGCGATAAATAAACTTATGCTGATTTTACGGTTAGTAAAAATGCCGAAGGCAAGAACACACGATGAAAATCGTCATCAAATTTGTTTACTTTGCTTTGGAAAAACTAAAGTAATGATTCCTGTAAAAGGAGAATTAAAAGTGCTTGTTGAAAAAAAGTTTGAGTACGATACTAGTGATGACCGATTACCTTTCGTTCTATGCAGTAGTTGCAAAAGAGATTTATACAGAATTAGAAACGATGAAGATATAAGTGTGAATCTACCAAAATTTTCTGATCTTCAACCTTTGAAGAAATCTACTAGATCAAGCGACGATGTTTTATGTGCTTGTCATATTTGTGAGCTTGCGAGAAAATCCCCTCCTGGAAAATTTTCAAACTTTGCAAAGAATAATGTTATGCCTCAGCGACATGGAATACTTGTTGATGTGACAAATATAAAAGTTCCAAGTAAGCTATTAAAACATATATTTTTCTAGTTATAATAACTACAATATAATAATACAATTTTAATCTAGATGACAGAAAATCACCTTCCGTTGAAAGCCGGTGTAGTTACTGCTTTTCTTTGTTGGGAAAAGGAAAATCTCATAAATGTAACTTTACCGTACGCTTGGAGAATTTGACTGCAAACATTATGCAAACAAGCCCAAGAGCTACAGATCAAGTAATTTCGTCTTTGCTTAAACGCAAAATGATTACAGAAAATACGCAAAATACTACAACTCTATCACTTTCTCAAACACGCGATAAGCCTCTTAAAGTTGCTATTGGTTCACAAAATAACAAAGCTTTAAGCAAACCTGAGCTTTTTTCTGCAGACGATTTTTTAAAAATCCAGACGAGTTTACATTTGAGCCAAACGAAGACACTTGCGATTGCTACAGCTTTACGAGTAGCTACGAAAAATGCTAAGGTCGTGGAAACGCATTTGAAAAAAAAAAACTATCAATTAAAAGTCACTGTGTTGATAATTATTTTGGTACTAAAAACTTTGACTTTGTTCACGTCAAGGCTGATAAAGTTTCATCTGCAGCCGAAACAGTCGCTTACTGCACAAATCTTGATGGTTTAATAGAACACATTAAAGAAAAACGCTCATTGTCTGAATTTCACTTGAAGTTTGGTATTGACGGGGGAGGGGGTTTTCTGAAGATATGTTTATCCATTCAATCTACTACAGAAAATGAAAAGCTAAATAGACACCGGCAAAAGTTCGAAGATGGTATTTCTGCTAAACGGTTTAAAGATTCAGGTGTTAACAAATTATTGATACTAGCATTAGCAAACAGTTCTCAAGAAAATTATGAAAATGTATCGCAGCAGTGATCTGCAATAAAAATAAACAACTTTCAGGGAACTATTGCGACAGATTTAAAACTTGTTAATATTATGGTTGGCATCATGTCGCGTAGCAGCTTTTACCCCTGCACTTGGTGTTTCGCATCGAAAAATGATTTAAGTAGCTGCGGAATACCGAGGACAATAAATAATACGTTTCAAAATTATATAAACTGGCATCAAGCCGGATCTGTCAAAAAAGATGCGAAGAATCATAAAAATTGTATTCATCCGCCTCTTTTATCAACTGATGTAGACAAAACATTTCTTCAGATAATACCTCCACCTGAACTTCATTTGATGCTAGGTGTAGTAAATACATTGTATAGACACTTATTGGCTGAATTCGAGAAAGACGCTCTTCTATGGGCACAATCATGCCATGTCACTCGTGATATACGTCAGGGTAATACAAGTTTTAATGGCAATTCGTGCAAGATATTATTAGACAAACTTGATTTCCTGCGTTCACGAAATCACAATTTGGGATGTTTGAAATATGTAAATGTTTTTGAGCTCTTCAAAAATGTTGTACATGCCTGCTTTGGAAAAAATCTTGACCCATCTTTCAAAGATAAGATTAATGCCTTCAAGCAAAGTTATTTACATTTAAATGTACCAATAGCGCCCAAAATTCATGCAATATTTTTTCATGTGCCTGACTTTTGCGAAGAAGTTCAGATGGGACTTGGATTTTATAGTGAACAGGCTATGGAATCTGTCCAGCTGATTTCAAATCTGCGTGGGAGAAATATAAAGTTTTTAAGAACCATCCAGAATATGCAGAGAGGTTGCAACGTGCTTTATGTAAATATAATAGTTTACATTCATTTTAATTATGGTACATAATAAAGATATTTTTTTAATGTAATAAAATGATCAAAAAGTTTGAAAATTCGAATACGGTTTTGAAAATTTTTATGAATTTAAAATTTTTAATACCTATTGAGCATTTATAAACTTATTTCTGATGTTGAAATATATTTTTAAAACCTAAGAAATCTAAATACAAGATGCAATATAGAAAATAGTCACGATAACCTACGAAAATGATCAAATATCGAGTTTATTTGAGAATCCCTCTAGGGATTATTTTCATTTTAGGCTTAAAATCATCGGAAGATATCCCAGGAATGATTTATAAAAAATCTCGCGAGGTGCAAGATCTTTTTATTTAAACTTGATCGGAGCGCGCCGTGCTCACCTTCGCTAGAAGAGTCTCTTTTTCTCCCCTAGTACAATGTACTATTTTCACCTCCATAACTCGAAAATTGTAAGATTTAAATTAACGAAATTTTCACTTTATATCTGTTTCATATAGGCATACTCCTCTCTAAATGTTCGTCAGAAAATTCATTGTTTCCTGAAAAAAATGCATTTGAATAACAACAACTTGAATCGTACTTCATAAAAAGTCTTGAAATTTCAGTGAATGTATGTTAGGTGTTAAGTTATTAGATAATTTGGTTCATAATCTACTAAAATTTGAGATTGCATTGAATTTAATAATTATTTTTTACCCTGCATACTAAAATAACTATAAACTTTATTGCGATGATGTTTTTGTAGTTATTAAATTGCATTTGATCTACTGTATATGCATGTAATTTATTGAAATATAATTAATATCTTCTTCAGATAGAATAGTGCCAAAACATTTAGTAGAGTTTTTCTTATTGGTTTCAGAACTATAAATAGTATTTTAAATTTTGGAATTAAATTTTTGAAAATATCAATATGACAAAACTCCTTTTTCAGAAAACATTGGGAGGTATTATTAATGGTATTATGAAAATTAAAGGCGAAATTGCTTGTGTATTAATTTATTATTATAGTAAAATTTTGTTAAAAAATATTTAATATTTATATCTTAGACACTTGAACATATTGTGGATGATGAACATGAATTCCACATGTATTGCTCAAATTGCATGTACTTTCTAGCGATAACTTTTCTTTGATAGGAGATGATGAATGAAGAGAATTT
The DNA here is from genome assembly GCA_949152435.1 of Gastracanthus pulcherrimus. NCBI lineage: Eukaryota > Metazoa > Arthropoda > Insecta > Hymenoptera > Pteromalidae > Gastracanthus > Gastracanthus pulcherrimus. The sequence continues at coordinate 85,317,435 of OX424575.1, forward strand.
GGTAAAGTTTCCAATCTATCACTGGTTATGTCTTCTTCTTTAATTTGTTCTAAAAATAAAGTGGTTTGCATTGGGTGATGATCGTCTTGTGTTGCAAGTATTGAATAGGATTTAGTTGGACTTTTCGGAGGTAAATTTTGCTCTGAATCATTATGATTCAAAATACCAGTTGATTCTGTACATTTAAATTGCTTTGCACGTCTAGCATGTTTCGTAGTTAATCCACCAGTTTCTAGATCTCTTTCGAGTCGATGACCAGATTTGGATCTTGTTAATTGGCGCTGAACATATTGTTCAAGATCATCTTCTTCTTTTTTAGCTATCACCCGATTAAGTATTATGAGAAAGCATCCTACTATTATAGAAAAAAGCCCAATAGCAACAAGTTCATTCCACCATCTTCCAGATCCTTTTGTTCCCCATGACATGAAATCATTGGGTAAAAGACCACTAAGGAAAAGAAAAGTTCCCAAAACTAAAAAAACTACACCGATATGTAACATTCCAATGGATGTTACAACTTTGGAATCTACAATTCCTTGCGACCTAGAGTCTCGAGCATTATTTTTTCGTTGTGGCCGAAGGTTCTGATCAAGAGACGCTGTAGATGCTCTCGGCGACGTCCATCCACTTTCACCAGATTGACTACTGTATCGACGTTCTCGAGCTCGACGTTGTTCATCTCGTCGTTTTCGTTGTCGTTTTATAGCCAGTGCTGAGTGTAATCCAACTGCGTGCATCCTGTAACACCGGAAAAACACTCAACTCAATCAATCTGCTGTATTACTGTTGGTCATTAAATTTGTAAGCAGGGCAATATTTATCACAATCTTAAGGTAATGTTTAAGTTATATCAATATATCAATGAAATAAATAATTTTCAAATGCGATTTTTTTTTCAATAAATCTTTTTTCAAAAAGTATGTATACATATATTCGAGACTCGACGTCAACATATGGAAAACCCGTTTTTCTTTTCTAAAACTTTTTCTACAGATTGGGTATGGTTATAAAAGAATATATATAAATTTTCAGATATTAAGACTTTAACACTATTGCACTCACTAGAATTTTTCTAATTCTTAATGTTGACCAAAAACGAGGTATTTTCAAAAAATTCCCCAGAGCTTCTAATTCAATCATTTTAAATGAAATAAAAAAAGATTTCTTCGTCGTTTGGTCAATTATGATGCGCATTTTTCGGATTTTAAGGTTATGTTTGATCCTTTGTTATTCCTACAGGTTGCAGCTATTTTAATAAAAACCAAACTTTTGTTAAGACGGCAACCCTGTAACTCTTATCTATCAGAAACTTTTTAGCTCAAACTTTTAGTAAAGACATTTTTTATGAAGCAGAAAAAGATCCAAAAGCTTTGTAGAGAATAATTACTTTGTTTTTCAGCAATAAATAATCTTCTAACTTAAATTTTTCATGAAAAATAAACGTGACATTAACATGCATTAACGTAATTTACTATATTTCACTTACACCAAACCTAATTATATACGTCTTCATGTGAAAGCTGAGATCAAGGCCTTTAATTTGAGAGGTGGCCCTACTACAGAAGATGACGACATTTATCACGTGATAATCATGTGACATTTGTGAAACAAAAAATCACGTGTTTAAATGAGAGAGAATTAATTTCTGAAACTTTTTGAGATCTCATATAAATTATCTAATGATTTCACATATAAAGCACGTGACAATTTCAAGTGCATATGACATCATTTTTTACATAACATTTATGTGATATTTCATACAATATCTGAAATGGATTCAGAATTTATTTCGCTTCCTTTTCAATACGTGATATTTTGTTTCATTATATCATGTGATCTCTTGTAGTAGGGGAGTTCGATCTAAGAACTTTTGAAGACAATGCGTTCAAAGTTATGCTGATTTTAAAGTTTTCAATATATCACTGTTTGTGTCTTCTTCTTTAATTTGTTATAAAAATAAATTGGTTTGCATTGTGTAACTTGTGAGGTCAATGCGATAACTGTTACGCCCATTTTAAGGTAATTATTAATTTACCACCAAAATTATGTTACTTAAAAGTTTTTAGACCCTACACCCCTCACAGCTTGATCTCAGCTTTCACATGAAGATGTATATGATTAGGTTAGACGTAAATTATACATAGTAAATTATATGTACGTTAATGTCACGTTTATTTTTCATGAAAAAAAAATAATTAGAAGATTATTCATAGCAGAAAAACAAAGTAAATATTCTGTACGAAAATTTTGAATGTCATTCTACTTCATAAAAACTATCTTTCCTACAATTTTGAGCTAAAAGGGTTGTGGTAGTTTAAAGTTACAAGTTTGCCAACTCAACGAATTTCGGAAAAATATTTAAGTGTAAACAACCATATCTCCGGTCGAGTTCCACAATTACGATCCATGAAAAAAAATTAAAGGTTTTATCAAGAAGAAAGAAATGAGTTTAGTTTTGATTAAAATAACTGCAACCTGTAGGAATAACAAGGGATCAAACATAACCTAAAATCGGAAGAATGCTCATCATAAGTTGGCCAAAAGAAAAAGAAATCTTTTCTTAATTCATTCAAAAAAAAATGATTGAAATGTAAGCTGTAATGTTTGTTTATTATCTCCCTCTCTATCTCTCTCTCTTTCTCTCTCTCTCTCTCTCTCTCTCTCTCTCTTTCTCTCTCTCTCTCTCTATCTCTCTCTGGTTTCCTTGTTGAATTATCAAGTTCAAATTAATAATATAAAATTGATAAAAAAAATAAAAAGACTAATTTTAATTTGCTTTTATCAATAATAATAATTTATTGTCGAAGTAAATTATTTAGTAAGAAATCATTAATTATATAAATAATCAAGAAATTATTATTATTGATAATAGCAAATTAAATTTAGTCTTTTCATTTTTCTATGTATATTAAAACTATGTATTGGGTGCATTGAAACATCTTTTATAATGTATTACTAATATAAAATAATAATAATAATATATGTAGATCTGGGATATTGGGTAATGGATTTTGCAACAGGAATGAAAAAGGTATTTAATACTCAGAATGCTTTAGCAATCGCCTGGGCTCATTTATTGAGTACAAACATAAAATATTAATCTTTTATATATAAGAATGTAAAAAAATAAATAATAAATTTTGTCATTTTTTTGTTCAAAAATGATATTGAACTGTAAAAAACAAAAATCAAAATAAAAAACTGAATCTTTTTTCTATAAATGGCGAACAGAGTACTCATTTATCTAGTGCGATCATGGCGCACCCACTATTTTCTCTTGAGGAGAAGAGACCGTGCGTAGAAGGAGCACGTTGAGTAGGGTGGTCTAGAATTTTCAAAGTTTCGATTTTCCTTCTTGTAACCCCTTCGAAAGTTGACAAATATGAAAAAAAATAATTCTCCTGCAAGCCAGGCGCTGGACAATGAGATATGAAGATTCCTATCTCTATTTAAAAGTTTTATAAGTGCATTTATGCATAATTTTAAATAAATTTAGTAAAAAAATTATCAAAAATTTATAAACCAAGGCAATACATTTTTAGTAACTTACCATATCACTAAAATAGAAAGTCAACCATATCGCGACATGAAAAAATTTTTTTTTTCTAAATGAAGAACCATATGCGTCAAGTTTTACCAAATGACAGACTTTTTCGTACATTTTTCAAGATTCTAATTTTCGATGATTTTTCAAAACCGACAATTTTTTTGAATCTTTGTTCCGAATAGAATCTACATAAAAATTGGTAAACGTAAATATTTCAAACTATAGAAACTGTTCCAGTCTCAATATTGTGCAATTATTCTAGCATTTTAAATGGTTCATGTCATATGCTTATGGTTAGATGTAATTTATTTCCATTAGTTTACGTCATGAAGTCTTGTACATAATTTTAGTTAAAAGCTAATAACAGGACCTTTAATTTGAGTGGTTCCAGCATTTTTGAAGTTATTTGGATCAAAAGAGATGCCTTCTTTAATATTACAATAAATTTTATGTATTAAATTGAGACAATGCAAGATACGGTCCCACGACGTGATCCCCAATTTACCACCTGAGAATTTTCATATATTCCATAATGGAAACAACCGGAAGTAAATTACATCAAATTATAACCTAAGCCATTTCATATGCTACAAAAATTGCACGATATCCAGACTGGCACAGTTCCTATATTTAGATATATTTGCGTTTACTAATTTTTAGGCACGACGGCGACACGGAAGTGCCTTATATTTTCGTTAGCGAAAAATGTGTGCGATAGGATATCTCACACAATTTTTGACCAATCGGGATGAAATTTTAGGAGAAATCTCCTCCAGCGCAATATGAAATTCTATTTTTTTTATCCCGATCCTGTACGCAGTTTTTAAATTGCGAGCACTTTTTGCTTATTTTTACGTGTTTTTTTTTTAAATTAATGTTACACGATTATCTCCGCGAAATCTTAGCGGATCACGCTCAACATTTGTTTGGAAACTCTCCTAAGTATAACAACTTGATGGTCCTATTTTGAGATTGATCCTGCAAATATACGCTGATTGCGGCGACTATAAAAAGTCGCTAAAAACGGTTTTTGGGCTATAACTTGAAAACTAAGCATTCTACCAAAAAAAAGTTGAATAGAAAAGTTGTAGATCTATGAAAAATACAACTTTTTCCGATTGACATCTATTTATGCAAATACTTTTAACTCGAGTTAACAGGCCAGAAACAAATTTTAACATCGAAAAAACAGTTTTTTACCATATAACTTTACAGCTATGCATTTTACATGAAAAAGTTAAATGGAAAAGTTTTGTAGATCTTTGAAAAATAAAACTTTTTTCCATTGACATCTATTTATGAAAATACTTTTAACTCGAGCTAACAGGCCAAAAGCGAATTTTAACATCGAAAAAACAGCTTATTACCATATAACTTTACAGCCACGCATTTTACATGAAAAAGTTAAATGCAAAAGTTTTGTAGATCTTTGAAAAATACAACATTTTTCTACTGACATCTATTTATGAAAATACTTTTAACTTGAGTTTACAGGCCAAAAACGAATTTTAAAATCGAAAAAACAGCTTTTTACTATATAACTTTACAGCTATGTATTTTACATGAGAAAGTTAAATGGAAAAGTTGTAGATCTTTGAAAAATACAACTTTTTTTTTACACCAAGATGCGAAAATGCTTTCAAATCAAGTCAATAGTCCAAAAACGACTTTTGACATCGAAAAATGTAGTTTTTTACTATATTATACAACCAAGCAAACGCGCAGCGTGAGGAAAGCGAGCGCGCAGCGCGAGCTTAGTACGGTCGTGCCTTTAATGCAAAACGCGAAGCGGTTTGTATGCCTTGCATTGCGAAGCGATGCAAGGCACGGAGGAGCTTAAAGCGGGAAGAGCTTAAGGCCGAAGGCCGCGTGTGGCGCGCTAGTTACGTAGATTCTATGCGGAATAAAGAGTCAAAACCATTTGTGGTTTTGAAAAATTATTGAATATTAGACTCTGATCAGCCTCCATCCCTATCCAGCACGGACACCAGCGCGGAAGAGAGGTT